>JAOTAV010074191.1:0-13158 GCA_026546445.1 Cyclargus thomasi | reverse complement strand
TTCCGTTGTCTGGTACCTGTAACACAAGTCCCTCGGGTACTTAGCACGGGGCCAGACTGACGTGGTGTGAAGCGTCCTTAGATAATATAATATATATGCTATACTCGGTCATTATATCGTTCCAGCTGCGAGCTGAGTATGGTGCTCACGGGGGCGGCGTTCGTGCACCGCTACTATTTGTGGGCGTACTGGCACAGCCTGCCCGCCGCCATACGAGACTACGTCGACCACTACATGAACTGCGAGGACATCGCTATGAACTTTCTGGTCGCGCACATCACTAGGAAGCCACCTGTCAAGGTATACGGTCTTACCGTTCTATCTCCACATACTCAGGCACACACATGCGCGAGCGCACATACACACACACAAACACACACATTGATAGGGTGAAAGCCCATGGCCCAGTTCTCGCTCTGAAGGGCCGGCAATTACTTTTACATATGTAACGGAGCGTTTTGGCCAATCACAGCGAGACAGCCACGCCAGCCAATAGCAAGCCAGCTACCCCACCACAGCCAATGCTAAAGCCAAGCTGATGGGGGGCAAGCCATATTAGCCCGGTGCTCGCTTATTGTTGCTGATTTTATATCTAGCCAAAAATGAGCAGAAACTCTGTTCGATCATTTCGTGAAGTGCAAATAAAGTGCTAGTGATTAATCAGTTACTCTGTTTAATTTCACCCTGTCACACATATTATTTTAAATCATTACGATTTCCCCGAAGCATCGGAGATCATTGTCAGATTCATACGAATCAATACATTTAAATATTCAATCAGGAAAGTTGAAACAAAGTCAGATTGCGGAACTAAGCAAGTTGGCCGCGTTTGACAAACCAAACAGCCGATCACGAGTTATATGCAGTTGACATATTAGGACCAAATAACGTATGTCCGTCATCTGGCTCTGTTTCAATGTTCCTCATGGTATAATTTGGGTGCTGATAAAGTATATATTTTGGTTTCTTTACATTCGAAGGAGGCCTCCTTGGAATGCATGCAAGTGCCATTATGTTTTAATTACATGTTTCAAATTCCTTAAAAAGAAGCATTATTTTTAAATGCACATTTCAGGTGACATCAAGATGGACGTTCCGGTGTCCGGGCTGCCCGGTGACGCTGTCGGCCGACGAGACGCACTTCCACGAGCGACACAAGTGCATACAGTTCTTTTCGCAGGTATTACATTATTTACATTATCTGAAATTCCTGAAATCAGAAATATTCGAACGCCTGAACGCACTCGTTTCGAATAATGTGCGGCCGGGCTTAAGGGTTCCCTGTAAACAAGAGAAAAAGTGGACCCGAGAATCTCCTTTCCTATTGCTATTTCGCATGCACATGAAACAGAGCACTAAAAGACAGAAAAGCTAGTAGAGGTAGACGTACGATGCGCATGATCACATTAATAATAATGATTCAATTGGAAGGTTTCCGGATTATTGAGTCACTTTCGTATTTAAAAATTTTAACAAATTTCAATTAAATAAGACTAGCCGTATGAAAACGAGAGCGTAAATTCGTTTTGAATAAAAATATATTTATTATGTAATGTTTATTGACTCCGCTGTCAATCATAAATACTATGATATCTCACGTGTCTTGTGTTATATAAAATTAAAATATTTTTTTACCAGGTCATGGGCTACACACCTTTACTTTCAACGCAGTTCCGCGCAGACTCGGTTCTCTTTAAGACTAGGATACCACACGACAAACAAAAGTGCTTTAAGTTTATATAGTGTTTGTTATAGACCTAAATATGTTTGAATAAGACCTAATATGTATAAATCTATAGACTATGTCGTTTATAGTTAAATCTAATTTTAATATGGAAAGGCATATGACAAAAGCCAAGTATAGGCAGCACAAAACTTTAAGATCACTTGGGGTGTATGTACACCATGTCTGCCAATGACATACAAGAGTTACAAATAATATGACACTATCTGATGGCTGGATGGATCAACCATTAAAAAAAACATACGGAATGGTCAAAATATATTTTTAGTAGAGAAAAGGACGATCTTGAAGTCTTGTCCCACCCACGACTTGCAGTGCAATGCAGATCAAAGTAACAATGAAAAAAAATACTCAAATGGGATTGATTTTTTAATAAAACAATTATGTAATGACTCATAAAAGTAAAATATTATTATGAAACATTTGTTATGAAACCCATACTTCTATAGATAATTAAACATAAGTGGAAGAAGCGGATAACTAACAATTTAAAAACTGACGGTTTTGTTGCATAAAAGGAGTTTTTTGAACCAGAAAAACTATTTCAAACCAAAAAAATGTAAATACTGTCTGTCGCGTAACTATACCGTTCGAGGCCCGTGGCAAATTCGTTTTCGTTCCACTATGTCAAACCAATACAAAAACACGTCGAGCGATTATTGTAAAAAATTATCGTTCGCCACGTGTCTAGGGGGGCTGATCGGGGGCCTCTTCTGACTGGAGGCCCGTGGCATTTTGCCGGCTTGCCACCTTGTAGTTACGCTACTCAATACTGTGTATAGCTAGATACATTAGCTAGATGATCAAGTAGGTAAGTTTTAGGATTTGTTAAAATTTTAAGAGAAAAACGAGTGATTACACCAATGATGTAAAAATGTTAGATATCTGGTTCTTCCACTTATGTCTTCAATTATGTTTTTACATTTAAAAGTTATTTTATAATAATTATTTCTATCAAAAATATTGAATGTTTGTATCGTAATCTTTTACGCGTTATAAACGACCTAAACATGAGTATTTCAATTAAAGTTTTTATTAGAATGAGAGTGTTATTTAAATTGATAGAAACAAAATACCAAGTATGTAATTCGAAGCACAATTTATTCGCTATGATCAAAATCAGACTCAATGGTGGGACACAACACTATTTCTTACATGATATTTACATACACTTTACATAAAACTAATATCATTTATTAAGATATATAACATGCCTGGTACAAAAAATCAAAAGATCAAAGGTGTATGTAAAAAAATTATAATCATAACCAAGTATCAAGATTATGATATACCAAAAGGCATAGAATATAAATATTATTATCTAAATAATGCTGCTAGTCAAAATAAATGCTGGTTTCAACGTTGTCCAGACTATATATAATATAAAAATAAGTCGGGTTTTCCTCCCTGACGAACTTTCTCCAGAACGTATGAGCCGATTTCGACAATTTTGCAATCGTTAAAAAGGTCTCGGGCTGCGTGAGGTTTATAGCAAGCAAAAGTCCGGTAAATTTTCAGGAGATTTGCAGAAACCCAGGGAAAATCATTTTAAACATACAGCGCCATCTCTGATACCTGGCATGCTCTGCAACGGCGCTTGACAGTTACTCATTGTACTCTGCTCAATAAATTTGTCATATTAGAGTATAAAAAGTTTATTGTGGGTTCTGTCAAGAGTAGGTCACTAGGTGTGATAAGCATTTAGTTTTGTTATAGAAAACAACAATACTCATCTTTTTTACTACGCGGGCGGAGTCGCGAGCAACAGCTAGGATTATAATAAATACTTATTCTGGTCATGAAGTTTTTTTTTCTGAAATTATGGTAAGACGATAAAATTTTTACCGTCCTCATTGAATGCTGTTGCCTTTTCTGTTATCAAATTAAAGCTGCCATGCAGTATTCCATAAGGTTACTATCAGCACGAATAAATGCGTTTTACAGAACATAGGAGTATTATTTTTGTCTTCCTGTATTGTTGAAAAATGAAAATTAACGATTGTATTCTGTTTTTGCAGCTTTTTTATATCCGCCTCCTTGATAAAAATCATTTGAGTTTGTCGCAAGGGAACTTAAAGCTCCTAGCCAATAAGTCTTAAAATGTATGGAATATTACCAGCTAACTTAGGCGTAAATTTAATGTTAAGAATCTAAGAAATTAATGTAAAAGGTGGTACCGACTTCAAAATTATAAAGATTAATTACGGTTAATGTTGAGGTTTAAGCCAGTCCTTATAAGGCACTGACAGAGAATAAAGATTATCTGTTACTCTTTAATTCATCTATTCATTGTTCTTGTAGGGGATGTCGGTTTTTATTTTTGGTTTAAAAGTAATTAATTTTTCTTTTCAATTAACTGTCAATTATAGACAGCGTGTGTGTATTCGTATACTTTATTACGCGTATTGTGTGTAGGGCGCGCTGTTCATTTTCATGAATCTAAATGTTAATTTTCCGTAAACATTCCTGGGAAAGATTAGAGTGTAAATTAAAATGCAATTTTTTGGTGATATAATTTATTAATATAGCATTTTTAACAATATGCAACATCGCTAATCGCAGCTACACAATAGAAACTTTTACATTAGGAAGGGGTAACAAAGATTAAAATTAAATAACAATAAGTGTATTCGCTGAGTGCGTGTCCAAATACGGCGGCTTAAACTTAGTTTAATGGACAGCTGTCATTACGAAATGTAAGCAAATGATTTAAAAGTAAAAATAGTGAAAATTTGTCTGAGTGTTCCGGACAAGGCAGGTTGGATCTGCAAATCCGGACAATTACATAAATAATAAAATATCCACAGCCGAACATATAACCTCCTCGTTTTTGGAAATCGGTTAAAAAGGCTTCTATTGAATCAGTTTTCAAGTAGTACCCGGTATTGGGTCCGGCAGTGCGTGTACAAAATTAAATGTTGTAGAGTCTAAAACTAAAAACTGGCACTTATAGGTAAATTGAAAATCAGTACCTAATACACACAAGTTTATCACACATTTCACAAGTTTATCTAAAGTGTATTTAAGCTATTGGCTCTGAAATAAATATAAACAGCCTTCTCCTTTTTGGAAGACGGTTAAAAATTAAATAAAACTTTTCGATCTGCCTTAAGTTATTAATTAATAAAAAGGAAAACAAAATAATAAACTTCTCAGACGTAATATAAGTTTTTCTAAAGATAAAGGCTACGTTAGAACTACGACACAAATTCTGACAGAAATAATGATACCAACCGCCCTAAAAAGGTCACTTCGCAATATTGCTAAGAGCAATTCATTTTGTAATTTTTCTTGTAAATAACTACAAATTTTGCAAAACAGTTATTTCACAATCAATTTAAATTGATTTTGAAGTAACTTTTTTATCAAAACTATTCGATTTTTTAAAAAATGTACTAAAACGAATTGTAGAGCAAATTCATTTGCAATATTGCTATTACGAACTTTTTAGGTCGCCAGAATTTTTTTTTATTTGGCAACATTGAAAATTTAAATGTATGCAATCTAATTTGGTCCGATCGTTTGTCCAGACATAATATTAAAGTTCACCAAATACCGTATGTCCGCACTCTGTCTGTGCATCAGATTCTCTAATAGTACTTTCGGCGGAGTTTATACCCACTGAGTCTTCGTTCCAGAAAGGTTGTTCACTGATATTAATGATATCGAATGAATACCTTATATATTTCTCGGCGTGATGCTGCAACAGATGTTTGTACAAAATCTCTGGAGTGAAGTTTAAGTTACACTTCGAGCATGTCTGTAATTTCTTTTTAGAGGGAGCGCCACATTTATTTCTTTGCACGTGTTCCCTTGCATTTTCTTCGGTCAAGTAATGCAAGCCACATGAACATCGGTACAATGTGTCTGTTTTTTCTTCAATACTCACTGTAGCTACACTTTCTACCGATTCTCTATGCAGGTCATCATAGCTACATACACCATTTAGCTCAAAATCTAAGCATTTATAGGTTTCCTGGGGATCGAAAGGTATAACGCAGATAGCGTCGGCCGTGAACTCGACGTCCGAGCTGTGCAAAGCATAATGACCCTTCTTTTTACCCTCGTCAAAATAAAGATGGCATTTCACGCATTTAAATTTAGCTGCGGCGATTAAACAAAAATGTTTTGAGCTGAGCCTTAAACTCCGAATGCATACATTGCATTTGACGCATTTATAAAAAATATAATCGGACACGATTCCACTGAAGGAACAGACTACCTCGTGATTTTCGTTATTTACTTTACTTTCTCGTCTCTCTTGACCGAACATGACCACTCTCATGTTACTGGCGACGAAAGTATCGATAGTTCGGTGTCTTGTGTTGTGTTTGTCGTAATCCGTGCTATAAATCAGTAAACCACAGCTGGTACATTTTTTTAAATCGTTTAAGTTACAGTGATGACTCCTCATTAGACTCCAAGTCACTACGCCGTGACAGTTTCTACACTTGTATAATACGTATTGATCGGTTTTGTTGAGCAACAAATCGTTGAGTGGTTTGTCCTTTATCTGATTAAAAACCACTATCCTGTAGGAATTGTCGCTTAAAGTGCACCGTTCGTGTAGTTCTAAATGCCGAGCTTGTTGGGCCGCAGACAAAAAAACTACACTACAGAAATGACAAGGATACTTCATGTTGGTGCCCTTGCACTTTTCTCTATGATTAAATATATCGACGTGGTCAATATAGACACAGCACTTTGCGCATTTATACAGGGTGAATTCTGGATGGCCTTGTTGAGCTACGTTCAGCTTGATTCTATGTTCGTCTTTGTATATTGCAAGTTTGAGTATGTTTTCTCTTTTACTTTCTGGCACGGATTTAAAAACGTGATTCAGCCATTCGGCGTTACTACGTCCGAAATAAAATAAGTCACAGGTCAATATTACGAAGGACTCACTTCTTATGCCGGACTCGTGCATTTCTCTGTGTGAAATCATGCTACAATTATTAAACATTATATCACAGTCACTACATTTTTTTGTAACAAGGTTTCTATAACTATTGTTATAATGAGAGTGACAATGTTCTATCAGTTGATCGTAATGTCCTACAGAGACGTTACAAATTTCACAGGTGTACAAATAATGAACATCTTCAATGTTTTCTCGCTTATCGTTCGT
The DNA here is from genome assembly GCA_026546445.1 of Cyclargus thomasi. Classification (NCBI taxonomy): domain Eukaryota; kingdom Metazoa; phylum Arthropoda; class Insecta; order Lepidoptera; family Lycaenidae; genus Cyclargus; species Cyclargus thomasi. The sequence continues at coordinate 6,286 of JAOTAV010074191.1, read as the reverse complement.
ATAGTTTTCTTGTAATGAACTTATTTGTTTTTTGTTATTTGTGTCTGCAAGATCTGCATGTGCTTCATCGTTTTCAATAATCTGTGGTTCATCTACATCCATCATATTTTCACATATTTTGTTTTCACTTCGATCTTCTAGTGGTAGCTTCTTTATTTCTGCATTTTTATTTCTCTTCTTTTTCGACACATGTAGTTCACAAAGATTATTAGGTCTAGGGTCTAGGGCTGATTTAGATTGCAAATAGTAGCAATGAAACGGTATGTGCAAATTGAGCGCTCTTTCGGAAGCAAATTTCATTTCGCACATATCACAGCACAAAATAGGAGTTTCACCGCAAATGTGACAGCGTATTTCAACTTTACTGACGAAGTGTGCCTCGCATCTATCACATTTCGGATATATCGGCCGGGGAGGTAATATTTGTTTACATGTTTCGATATCATAAAATCTAAAATCCTGTAATTTTAAATAAGGATTCAGTTCATGAAACGCCTTGTGCCGCTGTATTGTTTTGAGCGTTAACACAATACCACAAAAATTACAAACTCTTTTAGCTAAACTATGACAACGGTTTTTAACATGTACGTCGAGCCCGAAATTAAATTGTATAAAACATTCACAATTTTTACAGTACGTCAAATTTAAAAGAAATTTTGGTTTATGGGGCGGTTGAAAAAAAAATTTTGAATAATAATCATCGTTAGCTGAAAACAATTTTTTCATCTTGCTTCTTAACTCTTCAGATGAACCTGTGTCAACATCTGCTGTATCACTTTTAAAACCAATAAATTGTTCATTGATTGGGGGAGAGTCAGAAATTTCTCTCAATTTTCTTTTTCGATTGTTTCTTATGTCTTTTACTTGCTGTGATTTATCTATTTTTTCGGTCTGAATTTGTGGGCTCATAAGGGAGTCATTTATTAGTATAAAATCACTTTTCATACCATTAATGTCACTATGGACTACATTGTGGGCTCTTTTAGTTTTTAAATTCCCCTCTATTTCGATATTGCAAATAAGACAGTGCCACGTATTAACACTTTCTCCACAAACATTAACGTGTTGTCTGAATTCACTTTCAGGGACATGTAGAGGACATTTAGAACATTTTATCATAATTCTATTCGAATCTTTATCTTCTACATTTAGGACTATAAATGAATCGGTATATGTATGTTGCTTAAGGTGTAGATCTTCATCGCTCTTCTTAAGAAACATCTTGCACAATAAACATTTCCAGTTAATAAGAATTTCACTATGTACGGTATGGCTGGTGGCTAGCTTCGGGGATAAGAAATGTATTTCACATTTCAAACACTTAAACAAAACTCTTTTAAAAATTAATGGTCTATCATTTATTAAATCATTACTTGATTCTACACTTATTGTTGTAGTTTCTTCTAATGCTTTAGATTTGTAACTATTATCTGTACGAGTTTCTCGATTTTGATTTGAAATAATCTCCTTTATATTAGTATTAGACGTCAATGAAGAATGTGCACGACGCAAATGTAAATTATATTTTTTAAAAGTAGGATAAATGTTTGAACAAAATATACACTTAGGATTAAATTTAACAACTTTGAATTGTCTTACTTTTGTTTTATGTTTTCTTTCCATATGCATTTCATAAAACCTTAGATGTTGAAAATAACATAAACATATAGTACACTGCAATGCTTCATTTCGACTAGCATCGCAAACGACTTCAGTTTGATTTTGTGATCCACTATAAGGCTCATTCTCTGATATTAATTTATTTACTAATGTTGTTTTAGCTAAACCGTTTTCGTCTACTTTAATTCCATACTTTGCATTATCTTTGCTATTGTCAACAGCTTTTTCTTCAGCCGCCTGAGAATTTTTATTACTATCAGAATTCACTTTACAATGTTTATCTGAGGAAATATTTCGAACTTTTGCTTTTTTATCCAAAACTTCATATATATGTTCAATTAGCAGTTCTTGAGTTGAAAACACTTCTTTACAATGAAAGCATTGTTTGTTTTTTTCATTTTCATCACTTAAATTAATTTGATCATTTTTAATACTATTTTTTCTACCTTCCATACTGTCTCTTTTTTCATGATTCAATGTCTTGATTTTCTCATTGTATGTATCTTGGTGAGTTAATAATTTGTGTTCCTCAAACATATTTATTTTTGGAAATAAAGTTTTGCAAATTTGGCAATAACTTTGACTTTCTTTAAGATAATGCCTAATGTCTTTGATATTTATTTTCACATGTTTCTTAAGTTTATTTTCATATGTTTTAGAACAAATGTTCCCAAAAACTATTACATTAGAATGCAAGAGTGATTTTTTTAATTTTTTGACTGCATCTGACTCTAATGAATTTGTTAATTCATCCTTTGTTGCAAGCTCTTCTTTAATGCATTTGACATTTTCATCTGGTGTATTATTTGTATTAGATGAACTTTGTTTTCGCAATTCTGAAATCAAAGACATTCATTACCAAATATAAATATTGAATTAATATTATCTATGAATGGCTTAACCTTATTTATTTGTTTCTGGGAAATCTATACTTATAATAAAATTATAGACAAAGTCAATTCTGCATATTGAATATACATAAAAAATTCTAGTCATTACTGTTATTGAGATGCAACCTGGAGACAGACAAACATCATAATCTTAGTGATAGTGTCTTTTTCGCTTCGTTTTTTCGCCCATGGACACTCGTGACACCCAAAGAGTTTGTTGCAGGCCTTGATGACAAAATAGGGATAGGAGGATTAGATAAGTTGGGCCACCGGTAAACTTACTTTAACTGAACGAAACACAGCACAACGCCGTTTCACGCCAGTTTTCTGTAAGGGTGTGGTATCACCCCAATCGAGCCAGCCCATTCGTACCGAAAATGGCTATCCAACGGCAATGACTCTCATTGGTACACGCCTCCTAACGGGTTTGAAACTGCACCCTCTCGAGTGCAAACCAAAAGTCTTACGCACTATCTTACTTATTTGTAATAAAAACTAATTATATTATGGCATCCTAAGAAAAAGAAGCCATGGTACAATTTATTTAAGACCCTAATCAATTTTCGGTTTAAAAAGTAAATCATACTGTCTATATTATGGCCCTGTAACAATATTTTAAAATAAATTGTGTCTTTAAAATGTAACTACGGTTCTGAGTGCAGTGAAATTAACATATTGTAAACACTGTAACTTATATAGCAGACTACATAAAGATTGAATATCCAGTTTACTGTCAAATGATTTTAATATTGAGAAAAATCGATCAACGACAAGCCACCATAATTAGAAATTACTTATATATTTACATTTCTTTCTCGGAAAATTATTATTATTTTGAAAAATAGTCACAGGGCCTTAATATTCACAGTATGCTTTACTTTTTAAACCAAAAATGAATACTATATCTTAGGAAAAAAGGATGGTTTTCAACCAGGAGTAAAAAAGTGTTTTGTGAAATTCACCCAAGTGTTCGAAGTAAACAATTTTTACAGTGCATTTTCTTTTTTATAACCTTAAAATCGCTGTGGTGTTTTATCCCACTGTTGCAATAAAAATGCTCTTTTATATTCTTCTCCGTTTTCATGACATTTGACTACAAAAACAGCAGGCAGCAGGTAAAAATATAGAACACCCAGCATACAAATAACTAGTTAGAGCATTTATTAAACAAATCAATTGGATACCTTCATGATCTGCATCTACAATTTCCTTTTTCAATGCCTTGAGATCTGGAAAAATAGTCCGTACCCTTGGATTTTCCATTAAATCATGTTCCACAATATCAATGTCTCCAGACATTTTGAGGCTGAAAATAATATATTTTTTAAAGTTGTTACTAAGCTTAAAGAAAATATATTTAATTTATAGTTTTATTATACAAACAAACTCTGGTCTACATCACAGAATAAAGTATACATCATAGATTACTACGTACTACTAAAGTATACATACTAAGATATACAGATTTTTGAACACGAATATTGTCTACATATTTAAAAAAATTGGTGTGATGTTATATTTATTTTGTATTTGTTTAGGTTTAAAAAAGCGTGTTAAAAACAAACCTTTTTTATATGATTAAAATCTTAAAAACCTATTTTTTTTTCTTCAAAATATGACTGTAGTGATTTCAAATATTCCACAACATGATAACAATTAGTAATACAGTGTTAGTATTAACTAATATTGTACTTGTTTGGTTTAATTAAATAAAGTACACAAATCACGAATTGTTAGTTTACTTATGAAAATTGAAGAGAAAATTATATTAATTATTTTGAAAACAAAGCAGGCGCCAGGCACCACCACAGAATAAAGTATAATATCAGCATTCAGCTGCAGATAAAAAAATCGGGGTCCCACAGATTTTTTACTAGTTTACTATCATCTGTGTTACACAGATGATAGTAAACTATATACAGACTGTGTACTATTCAAGATGACATGCCAATTGACATTTCTATTTTCTTTATAGACTGCTGTATATTTTCTTTTCGTTCGCACATGAAAGAGTTAGTTAATTACGTATTGCTTGCGTACGAAAGAGAAAAAAAAACACAATTTTTTGTCCCTTATCATGTAGCCACCTTTTTGAAATGTTAGGCTGTGTTAGGCTTAGGCAGTAGGCAACTAGGCACACATTGAGCTTATCAAACTTTGACATAAAATTCAGGCCAATGTACTGTTAATAGTATAAGAACACTCTGATAAATATGACAATTGTCAAACTGACAGTTGACTTTTGGCGGCCATGGCACTTTGACATTTCTTTCAGTGATGCTGGATTTTCGTTTTTTTTTCCCCAAATTTTAACATATGAATTAATAGTGTGTGATATTGGTATATTATCTAACTAGTAAGTATTTGCTATTCTGCACAATTGTAGATAAAATGTTGCGATTTGCGAAATCCAAAATATGAAATATTTGTGACATTTGTTGCGAACGACATATTAATTACAATAAATGGGACTATTGCTTTCATCACTGATAATTAAAACATAATTATAATAACTATTTTAATCTATTTATTACAAAATAAAAACTCTTCTCTACATTTAAATGTATGAAGTTTTACATATTTTCCCCCAATTTAGTGGCAATTAATGCTGGTATCAACGACAGTTGTCTACCCATACGCCATCTAGTGGCCACGACTAAAACTGCTTGACAATCAAATTAAAAAAGAAAGAAAACGCCCATTGTTTTAAGCAATTATTTCTGTTATGTGCTTTTCTTATAAGCTGTGTTTGTGCAGAAAGATAAAACAGTGGTTCGATCATACATCTTTAGATGCAATAGCGATAACGGAAGGAAAATTGACGGAATATCTTTTCATGCATCACAGTTTTTCTAGATTAATTTTCGTAAATTATTTATATTATGCTTAAATAATATATATTTTACTAATATTAACATCTAGTTAGTTGTATTTTTAAGTATTTCATTTGAATAGAAAAATGCCAGTGTTGCTAGACATTGCCTATAATAATTACCCATCAAATGAGGAAATTTATTGATATAGGGTTATTTCATGGATATTTCAACAATATGCAACTAAAATAATATTTCAGGTTCCCTAATGACCCCGAAATCTGCAAATTATGGGTTACTGCAATAAACAGGATATATTGGAACGCAACACCAAATTCAAGAATATGCAAGTACGCCATACACCAAGTATTTCAATGCTAGGGGAGAGTTTAGTGATTCAACGCTTTTATGAGCTGCTAAATAGGGAAATATTGCAAGTAACTAAACGCCCAACAAAATGTAGTAATATAAATAAGTGATTAAATTGAATTGTATTTTAGCATTAAACGCAATAAATCTGTACTAATAATATAAAGCTGAAGAGTTTTAGGGTTCCGTACCCAAAGGGTATAAACGGGACCCTATTTATTAAGACTTCGATGTCTGTCCGTCCGTCCGTCCGTCCATCAGTCTCCAGACTGTATCTCAAGAACGGTAATAGAGTATTGAAACTTTCATGTAACAACAAATACTAAAAACAAAATAAATCAAAAATTTAAGAGTAGCTCTAGTACAACAAACTAGTTTTTTATTATATTGCAAATAAAATAATAGATCGATATATTCGACGCGTTGCTTATCGGCAGCGTAGCTCAGCAGTTAAGTTACTTGTGTAAAGCGCCGATCGACTAGAAGGCGATGGCTTAAATCCTTGATGATGGCATAAATTAAGTAATTAATATTTTTGCGAATCGCGCGGCACGTTGCCGCTGCACGTGACCATGGCGCTCGTGGCCAACGAGT
>JAOTAV010074180.1:0-13159 GCA_026546445.1 Cyclargus thomasi | reverse complement strand
TACATAATTGGGGACAAAGATAGTTGTCCAGGATAGTTTTCGAACGTAGTTCGATAAAGAGCTCTGTCAGAGCAATGCACAGGTAGAGCCGTAAAAATCCCACATATCCTTCCCGGGAATCTTTTTGAAGATTTCCCCTGCGTCAACAAAAAAAAAAGCGGAAAGCTATAACAGTAGCCCGGAGCACGCAATCCAAAAAAAGGTAAGTCGATGTTGCGCCATCAAGTTATTGCTATTATGGATCAGGGCTCTGGAAAGTATTGCCAGTATTAAACAAGTTTAATTTCCCTTTACGTCGAAGCGAAGCATGTTCTCTAAACAAATTAATTCTCTAACTTTTGTGGTACGTGGGTTTAATCGCCGCGCCGCCCTTTGACAAACAGAATACTTAATACTAGCGGACCCGTTGAGACGTTGTCCTGGCGGGTTGTTTTGTAAATCTAAACCATTTTCAAGTCCTCTAGAACACACACAAAATCGGTCTAGTCGTTTGCGAGGAGTTTAGAGACAAACAAACGCAGACAAGAATTCTTTATCTTTTATATTAAAATAAGTCGGGTTTCTTTCCTTACCATTTAACTCCAGAACACACGAACCGATTTTCACGGTTTTGCATTCGTTGGAAAGGTCTCGGGCTCCGTGAGGTTTGTAGCAGAACAAATCAGGACAATTTTTAAGGAAAAGCAGGTAGACAGGGAAAACCATTTTTTAAATACACCGCCATCTCTGATATATAGTCGGAGTCGAAATACTACGCGGACGGAATCGCGGGCAACAGCTAGTAATATATAAAGATAATGGCAAGCTCTCAGCCCTCCGTAGTAGAGTCACGTGTATAATACATTATTTGCTGTTACAGAACTGCACGTGTCTTTTGTCATGCTGAATACATACTTTTATTTTAATTTGCACTTAGAGACAATAATTATAGCGCACAATAGCTATCTGATACCAGCCAATGATAGCTGCGATTAAACAATTTCTCTATTGGACATGATTACGAAAATGTAATACTTGACCTGTTACGTCATAATTCGAGATAAAACTACATAATACGTTATCTATTGACCCCCAGCCGAGTATGAGTTAACACGTAACTGATAAGTCGTGTTTACTTGTTTTCGTGTATCTGGTATTTCAATCAACGATTATTATTATAATCGGATCAAAATATGTTGGCACGGAATTTCATACACATTGTGACATGTATTCGGAAACACTTACAGAATTCGAGATCACAGTACAATAAAGATTAAGGCAAGAGAGTAAAACAACTAGTTTATTCCTTTATTTTACGAAAGTGTTACCTCCAGTAAAGGATTTACATTTTTATGAGTATAGGTCTCTTTATTTCTGCCGCGCCTCTGAAGCCATCCTAGGAGGCTATAGGCTATAGGCTATCAGTGCCTGGTTATCTCTTGTTATTTCAGAATTAAAAAAAAAGCTGTATTCTAGGAAAACAAGCTGCGGACTGTTGCCTTCTGCAAGCTGGAACTACTAGTTGAAATAAAATATTGCCTAGTTTATTATTTACTTACCGTTTGCTGTTGTATCGACCATCGTACCCGACCACTATACCGTTTTGCAGATGACTGTGATCCGACACCTTTTGGATGTACGACAGCAGACCCTGAAACACATAAAGCACGACGTTATTTTGCATTCTAAATAACAACCTGCTTCAGCACAAGTGCCAAGTCTATCCAAAACATGTCCGCATTTGGGACCCCTCTAGAGGCTATAACCCTAGAGCTTATTATTGGATACTTATTTATACAAGTAAAACGTTTTTCTTTAAGGGTGTCATTAGAAAGGATTTCCAGAGCATGACAGACGGTGTGATCAAACAGAAAAAGGAAAATCTTTCAGTTCTCCTTAAACATTTGTTTTTAATTTTTTTTTAATTTTAACATGGTCACGCTAAGACTACTGAGAGACTTGCTCAACTCGACTTTACGTAAAATCTAAAAAAGGTAAAATAAGAAGTAACGAAATATGATAGTCAAGCTCAAAGAAACGAATCGGTCAAACGCGTATTGGAATTTCGTAAAAAAAAACGTAAGAGCGACAAAGATGTCCGACATTTGAACCTTGGTCCATCATACGTGGAAACCAGCTATTATACACGCACCGAAACTATGTTATAAGATAGTTGCAGACAATAAGGAACCATCAATAATAATAATAAAGCGCAAACTGTATCGTGCCTTATTAGACACGCATCGCGCGAAATCTCAATTGACCACTCGAGGACAAGGTGTAGAATGAGATTGCGTCACCATTATACAATACACTATGGACTATTATTACTGTTGTGTTTAGTGAATTCCTGTTTAATGAACCTCGATCAATAGAACGACCCCCAAAAGCAGACTTAGCCTTAACGTTTGCGCCGCAAAAAGATGACGCCGTGAGAAAAGAGGATTTTAAGATGCTATTGTATTCATAAGATGACAATATTATACTTCTGGTTCTAGGTGGAAATGATTGTTTATCTTAACATAATATATACTTTCCTACATTATATGCATGGAAAAATGCATATCGACGGCAAAAAGCGGAAATGGCGTATATCAAAAGTTCAACTTTACACCAGAACAAAAAGACTATTTCAAAATTTATAATTATATATAAAATTAAAATTTTGAACGTACTTGTCGCTTCTTAATCTAAAATGTAGATTTTTCAAAATGTTAATTTTCTATCCTTATTAAATAATGTAGTTTTTTGGATCTGGTCTAAAGTTGGACTTTTTGAGATACGCCACTTCCGCTTTCTGCCGTCGAAATACGAGGTAAGTGATTTAAGACAAAGCAATCTTATTTCAAAACGCAGTTGACGCAAACTATGTTACTATCAACATGCAGGTATAATTAGCACTTATATGTCACCTGAGCGGTTTGCAAGACGACCACGTCATTCATACACATGTAGCCGGCGCCCATGCGCCCGCGCAGCCCTGCCGTGCCAAACTTCTGACGGCTCATCATGGTCTTCCTCAGCTTGTCCCATTTCGCATTTTTAACGTCGTCCAACACTTCTTGATGGGTTACTGGATTCTACGAAAGATATTAAGACTCAGTAATGTTGCTGTGTATTTTTTCAGCATAAGTAAAGCAATAATTAAGGAAAAGACTAACAAGCCTATGTTGTCTCTCTTAAATGTTGAAAAAACCAAATTTTGATGGATAAGTTAAACTACTAGATAGATAAGTTAATTTTTAAGGCCATTGTTTAATGACAGCATGGGAATACTTTGCTGTTTCCAATATATTAAAACAATAAAGTGATGATATTTGTGTTGCCACATTGTATTTTTTCTTGAATGGATCTAATCTAATAGTAGTCTAACCCCCTGTCGACATCACTCTAGGAGAGTGATGTCAAAATAAGCTCCTGGAGCTCGATATCATCTTCTACTTTGGTTTTAACTGCAATATGTAATATAGTTACATCATTCCCGCTGTAACCAGCACAATGTGTACTGAAAACAACATAGCCTATAGGCTATCTATGAAGAGAGAATTGGCTATAGCCAAATTCTCATTGGTCTATAACACACTTATGTCCATTACTAGAGGTTTGAAATTCGGCACAAGTGTTTGAGATGGTCGAGACTATTTTTGTGAAGCTTGTGTATGTGGAAAAAAGTTGTGGTGGAGTGTGTTTCTATTTTAAATTGCTTGTTAGTAGTAATAGCTAGTTACATAAATTAAATTACAAAATATTTTAGTTTTTATAAAACGGTTTTAACAGTCAGTAATGTTATTACTGTTTACATCAACCTTGATTAGTAATTCAAATTATCTTCTTTGAACTTATTGTGAATGCACAATGACTAAGTTTGCAGTTTTAATTTAATGCTCCCTTGACATCAAGCAAGATGATTGTAGCAACCCAGAATAATATTAAAATACATTTTTAATACCAAATATCCTATTTAAATTCTATAATTATTTAAACTAAATACGTACATGACTCAATCAAAGGTAATATGAAGGTTCCATTATTAAAAAATATAAAAGTAAATTCTCCTACAGAATTTCAGATTATAATTTACATGACTACGATGTCGTCAGCCAAACAGTGTGTCTTGTGAGATTAATTCTAAGCATTGATTTTTTCATTTGGCCATCTCTTACTTTTCCTAAAATTCCTAGGAAAGAAATTTCAAAACAAAAAAAACGCAAAAAGTATTACCTTGTCATGTTTGAGCCAGCTCTCCACAGCGGCATCTAATTTGGAGTCTCCGCTGTTACAATTAACCATATTCGGTAGTAGTTTTCAGAGAATTATTAAACTATAATCGGGCACTGATCTGCTTAAACGCCGCAAGCAAATAGATTTCTTGACACTGGGCGCCGATGAATTGGTTAATGTATGTTTATGGAGATAAAAATTGATAAATGAGTAAACTGTTTCGTTAAGCTAAACCGGACCGTTTAACTTGGAGAATTGTGTTGAAATTCGTAAACCGTAATAAAAGTTTGAATTATTCGCGTAAATGATAAAAAACGTGTTTTGACACAATGGAAAGATAAACAATCTCTATGTCGAATTGTCACTGTCAACTGTTAAGTGTCAATAAACTTTATACTTATCTGTATATGGAACTACGGCTACATAACCATGGCTAGTGTCAAGTAAAAGCGGGAAATCAATTGCCTGGTTCTAAAAATATTTTTAGTAACATAACATAATATCGTCAAGTCTTCAGTCTAGTCAAAGTCACGGTAAAACGTCAAGTTTGTCAATTTAGTAAGGTGGTAGAGGCTTTACTAAAATTTCGAATGGAGTTTTAGAGGGTTACATAAAATAGCACGTTCCTTGAAATTGTATCACTTGCTCTCACTTGTGCTTGATATCGAATATTTAATGGTTGATATTCTACCACTATAACGCATTAAAACCTCAAACAACACAAATTTAGCAAAAAAATACAAAACACAACATCACTTTTTCATATCCCGCAAAAACTCACTTTCACTGTCTTGCATTGACATTTTTTCTTATTTATTTATTTATTTATTTTATTTATCTTTATATGGCACTACGACTATATAACCATGGCCAGTGTCAAGTAAATGCTTTAAATCAATTTCCTTGTTCTAATAATATTATTAGCAACGTTACATAATATCGTCAAGTCTAAAGTCTAGTCAAAGTCAAGAAAAACGTTGGTCAAAGTGTCAAGTCAGTCAATTTAGTAATGTGGTAGACGCTTTACTAAAATTTCGAATAGAGTTTTGGAGGGATACATACAATAGAACGTTCCTTGAAGATGTATCACTTGCTCACACTTGTGCATGATATCGAATATTTATAGTAGTTGATATTCTATTTTTATTTTAGCAAATTTGCATATCGTTAAGTCCGAAAATGAGTCAAATTCAAGTTGGAACGTCAGTCAAAGCGTCAAGTCAAATACAATTAGCCATATTCAGATTCACTGGACACTCATTAAAATTTTTGGTCAAAGTTACAACCCTAATGGAGGCTGTACACTCTCGCCGAGACACAGCGCCCGAGTGCGAGAGTGTTAAGTACAACCATGTACACTTTCGCCAAGAACTCTCGGGCGGGAGTCCTGTGGCGAGACTCTCGAGAAACTCTTGCCTGTCCGCCGCTTGTGAGGTAAGCGGCGGACAGGTGAGACGAGGCCAGTGCAACCACTTACACTTTCGCACTCGGGCGGTCTCTTTGTGGATCGGCGAGAGTGTACAGCCTCCATAAGATAGTAGGGATCAGGTATTCCTACTATCTGATGGATGTGACTTAACCAGGCATAAAACTAGCCAATTGTTGCCGATTGCTGATACAAGCATTGATATATTAAGCTAGGTTTTTAGTTTTCTGTTGCTGTTTCTAGACATTTTATTATGTTTTGTCAAGGTAATGTGCCTAGTTAAGTCGTACAGGTTATTATAAAAATCGCGGATTAGGTCGGAAAAAGCCACTAAGCTATAATACGAGTCCAATTTCTTTCAGTACACTTTAATGTAATTTATGGTATTATTCGCCTAGATAATTTTCCTGATCCTCCTTAAACTGTATGAATCATAATAATTTATTAGTCCTTCAAAACTGGATACCTTCTAAAGTAACCGCGACTGAAACTTCATAGTTGCTGGTAGTTCTTACATACTTTTATTATTGAGGTATGCGCCAATAATAAGAGTATGTTCCTAAAAATTATGTACACAATATAATTGTATAGCTTTTAAACTAGCAAAAGACTGGCTATCGCTAACTCTTACTTTATAATCATTTTTAATTAATTAAAAATTAAAAAACCCGACAGTTTTGCATGCCGGGCTAATTTGGTAATCTCAGTCATGGGAACAAATGAATTTATTTTCGTAAATTTGATTTTTTTATTGTTTTATTTTACATTATAGGTACCTGCACAATTTTGTTTCTGAACGCCCAAAGGTTGACTAGTAGAGAATGCCATTAGGCAGGATGCCATTAAGTCCGCCTTTGTACCAGTATTGTGCAATAAATAAATAAATAAATAAATAAATAAATAAATAAATAAATAAATAAATAAATAAATATATAAATAAATAAATAAATAAACAAATAAATAAATTTATGTAAATCGTTCCAGTCGTTTATAAGCCCGAGTTCAGGGATAAACACACGCACAGAAGAATTATATAATATGTTACCGGCAATGTACATAATCAGGCATTCTATACAATGCTTAGGCAATGTATAGAATGCCAGAAATGCTTAGGTAATGTATGAAATACTTTTTATTTTATACATTGCCTAGGCATTCTGTAGAATGTCGAATATGCAGCTGGCAATGTATGAAATGCTTAATTATATTCCTATAGGTAAGTCATCAAACAATAACCGACTTCAAAAAAGCCTGTTCATTAATGTAAAAATGTTTATTAATAAAATGCCGTATGTAGGGGGCATCCATTAATTGCGTGAGACTTTTAGGGATTTTTGACTAGAGATGGGCACGTACCCGGTAAGTAACCATATCTTCCTATAAAATTTTGAACGAAACGAAGAACGCCTTAATTAAAATTTTTGGTAAGATTAAGCTTGCTTGCCTCCCTTTTCTAGAACACCTCACGTAATTAATGGATGTCTCCAAGTAGGATCAAGGAGAGTCCATAGATATTATTATATATTGTATATTGGTGAAAATATTGCAACATTTTTTTTTATTAATTGAAGTCATGTTTTATATTTTTCCCTTTATATTTTACTAGTTGTTGCTCGTGATTACGTCCGCATAGTAATGAATATACCAATCATCAAATTTTTATTTTCCGGGCAACTGCCCGGATTGCCACTCCCTAGGTAGGCTACCCACCCTACCCACTAAACCTGTCAACCGGCCTATTCAGAACAGTAACGTTCCATGTATCAAATATTTAAGGAGGTCGAAATTCGACATAAATATTTAAATCAATCGTTTTGAAGAGCTATAATAAATATAATCTATTCTCAATTTAATCACAGACTTCAATTTGGCATAAAGTCTCGTTACCAGGCCATTCAATTTTATTTAAAAAACACAGACGTCGACCATAAACAATAGAATATTTTGCGTATGATTATCGTATCATGTCAAAATATTATAGTGTGCGTGTTGTAGTGTGCGTAGAAATTTATTTATTAAAAATATGTAAGATAAAACCATATTTTAATTTAATATTGGTTATCCACGCTCCTCCTCTATATTACTATAACTAGGAGAAATTTCATGCTTTTACGTCTACGCGTCTTTCGTAAAAAGAGGTATAAAGTTTTCCACTCGCGTATTGATATAAAGATGAGTACTCAAATTGTACCCACAAATTAATTCCCATGTCCATGGACCTATGCATTTGACGTAATGTCAGGAGGTTGATTAGGAAACTGATTTTTCAATCAGAGACCAATCACATAATTGCTATTGCTAACGGAACCGGCCACTCCGCGCCCCTTTGGGCTCGTCTCTTCCACATCCGTTCGTTGTGATTAATAATAATTATTTCCATGTGTGCCTTCATTTCAATGTGGCCACAGAAAATTCGATCTAGCTGCCTGGCAAATAAAGATGAGAAACTAAAGGCTTTTGAATTCATCTCAGGCTTCAGCTTGGCTCTTTAAGGAAAGTAATTTTTGCGCTTGACTTGGCGGTGGCACATCTGTGCTACCAGATAAAAACATTGTGGCCACTGGATGTATACTGGGTTATATTTATACAGCTATCTTTCAATTCGCTCCTTTTTTTCTTTTTGACAAACGATGGATATTTTTCACAATTATCTTAAAATAACTCAATACAACTGTGTTTCCTAGTTAAAACCATCTTTGGACACATTTACATTATCCAGTTTTATAATTTCATGTAATTTATAATCTTACCTGTTTCCCGCGACTACGTCCGCATAAAACTTTAATAATACATAACATAAAAATTATCCCGTTTTTACATTTTTTTTTAATAACCGCGACTCTTATTGGTCGTATGCTTCTAGCCTGTAGCTTTTCTCGAACTAACCAACACAAAAATGCCTGAGATTATCGCGTTCAAACAAGCAAACTCTTCATCCTTATATTATTAGTATAGATTAAAGTTTTAATCAACTTGTCCACTTACTCGTTTCCATTATAATGTACAATCAGATAAGTAGAAACAGATACAGATCGTGAATCTAAGACCCGTAATTATTATATTCAGGGCTTAGTACTTAAGAGCGTGATTAGAAATTTTTGAGATGCTGTTTTCATTCATAAAGAGACCTTTATGAACGAAAACAGCATCTCAATTTTTTTATCGTGGTCTCAATATTAAGCGTTGACTATAATTACGGGCCTAAGTAATTTTGTCGTGTTATGTCAAACTCAGCCGACAGATAACGATTTAATGGAATTGACATATTTCGATCAAATGACGTAGATTCGTCAACTGGCTCTCTTTCAATTTCCCCCAATATACAATTTTAATCATTAGACGACATAGATGACAAATCTATATATTGACAAATCTTGATCCTATCCCTATATAAAACTGTAATAGGAGTCTAGACTAGACTAAATAAATTACAGTCTAAACAAGACGTCCATTATTAATAACTCAGGGTCGTACTTCGTAGAGTATAGTCATTGAAGGCATATGAATTTCCTCTACGCGGTCTACGCCGCGACTACAACCGCTATGTAACCTCCTTCCTCTTAGCTGAAATAAGTAGTGGCAGTATAATATCTGGTTTACACGTATTAAGTAAATAAGTAGTTAACTAAATTTTAGCTTAATTTTAAGTCATTTAACTTGTCTCTTGCTACTAAATGTTGGGTTTACATGAAGTTAAATCACTTAAAATTAAGTTCAAATTTATCTTATCTACTTAATACGTGTAAACCAGACATAAGGGCGATTGTGCGCTGCACGGAATTTTACCTTTCTGGGTTCCGTTTTTATTACATTTGCCATTATAAAAAATTCAATTATCACCCTTAGGGCGATTATGCACTATACGGAACTTTGCCGTCCGGCGTTCCAATATTTCACGTTTTTATATGGTAAGTGTAAGAAAAACGGTGCTGCGCCGGACATGTAATTCCGTTTGCACAAAAGCCCTAATGGTATAAAAACTCACCTGAATTTTCGGACAGAATGTACCCCTAATTCTATGAATCCCAGAACGAAATAATAGATGATCAGAGTGCTTTCGGACAATATATTAGTTGCCTAGTCATAAATTTGGAATACTAGTTATTTAATAACTACTTGTAGTAGTTATCAAATAACTAGGTCTTGAAATTATAGTTTTTTCAGCTTCTTTGTTGCACTCATATTAATTGGTAACTTTTCGGCATACGACAACAAAACTATACTTCTTATATTGAATTAATACTTAGTTAACGAAAACAACATCCAAAGCTAAATTACACGTAAAAGGGCTCGAAATAACCCGGCCTTTTAATCCGGCACTGATTACAAATTAGACTAATTGTTTATTGAATCTGAACTTGGCAATGAATGAAATTGATACAAAATTCTATTTTCGTCACCAATCACATAATCAGATGCCGATGTTAATTGTAGTGTATATCGACGTTATGTAGGGCGGCACAACGACATTGGTATCTGGGCGGGCGGCATCAAAACAGTGCGCGTACGCTGCCAATTCGAATTTTGAAAGTGTTTTTTTTTTCAGAGTTAAAATGAGTGCCGAAGACCCTTATATTCTGAAGAGCGTGGAGTTCGAAGTGTACGGACAGGTTCAAGGTACACTTTTTTGTTTGTCTTATAGTTCCAAGAATGACTTTTCACTTTTTTTATAGATCTTGACTTGTATTAGAATAAAGCATATAGTACAAAAATAATACTAATCTATTTTTTGCTTTTAATTAAAAATCTATGTTAAAATCCTATGTGGTCTTAGCTAAACGTTTTCTATCTCGACCATTTATAGCATCAAAATAGTTTCAGTATTTTCGGAGCTTATGAATTCAAAGAAACAATTTTTCTTTTATCTATAATTATTGTAGTTAAGTGATATGCATCCATTGGTAAACAGCTACCAGGTAGAGTTTCAGATATAGAGTTTCAGCGTCCGTATTAATAGACCTACAAACCAGTGCTTAATTTATGAAAAAGTAGTTGATGCCCGCAATTTTTTTATCGTGCAGGAACAGTACATTTTTCGGGGATAAAGAGTATCCTATGCCCTTCCCCGGGACTCCATACCAAATTTCAGCAAAATCGGTTCAGCGGATAGAGCGTGAAGAGGTAATAGACAGACAGACACACTTTCGCATTTTATAATATTCGTTTATATAGTTACTATTAATATAAAGCTGAATTTTTGTGTTGATTAGTCCATTTATTGCGGAAGGCTATTTATTATAGCTAGCTAGCTACATGACGACCTCTGTATGTGCGTTGGTACCTTAAGCCGGGGTTCGTGGGATCGAATCCCGCCAACAAGAGAGCAAAAAGTTTTTCTGTATTCCTGGGTCTTGGATGTGTATTAAATATGTGTATCGTATAATAAAAATCTTAAATATGTATTTAGTATGAAAGTACTAAATATATTTCCGTTGTCTTGTATCCGTAACACAAGTCTCTCGAATACTTAGCATGGGGCCAGACTGACGTGGTGTAAAGCGTCCATATATATTATTATAATTGTAATATATTTGATGTTATTATTTGTCTATACATATAATAAAACATTAAAATTGGAGTGTCTGTACATTTAATATTTTTACAAAATAATCAATGGGGGTGCTAAGGAACAGTAATAGAACACATATCGACAAAAAAAAGTTGTCTGTGTGTTTATCTGTTTGTTTGTTTGTTTGTACGCTAATCACTAATCTCAGAAACTACTGGACGGATTTGAATAAACATTTTTTTGTTTAATAGCCATTAGGTCTGGGCAACATATAGGATACTTTTTATTCCGAGAAAATGTGCGGTTTCCGCATGATAAACGAATTTTTGTGCAACGAATTAACGGACACCAACTAGTAGATATATAATATAAATGAGAAATAATCGATTATAATAATCATACTAACGGGAAAGTGTGTTTGTTTGTGTTTATTTATTTGTAATTTCAGCAGAGACTTACCCAGTTTGTCCACCAGCACCGTCAAACGAGACCGAGATTATTACGGCACGGCAAAATGCAACTTTATGATCTAGGCTATAAGTTTCAATATTTAGCGACATTGCTCTATCGTCTATGTCGTTGCTGTCATTAAAGGGATAGAGGACAATTAAACCTTCGTATGTCATATCATAGACCAATTATTTTATATGTATATAGGTATAATTTCTCTATGGTCATATGTAGCATTTTATCCGGCCCAAATATTCTCGTTCTGGGTTGACGGTGAAGGTGGACAAATGGCCTTAGTGGGATGTAGAGGCTACTTTTTGTCTTGAAAAAATATTATATTTCAAAAGATATTTTCCAGCCAACACTGCCGTCGCTTATGGACACTTGCAACATCAGAAATGTAGGTTGTACGTTGCTAGTCTTTATAAAGGGCTAATAATATTAAGTTTATCGAAAAAAAAAATAGCTAAAGCATAAAGCTTATGGAAGCCACCCGAGACCCCAGAGTCAGGAGCTACCTGGCACAACGGATAGTGATCGCCGTCCAACGAGGCAATGCTATCAGTTTGCTGGGTACTCTGCCAGATAGAAACGACCTGGGAAAGTTTTTCTTTTTATAATCTTTTTTTTAAGTCTGTATATTGTTAGTATTTATTGTAGTTTTTTAATTTTTAGTTTACCTATAATGATATACAAAATAATGTTCAGTTTAATAAATTGCACGTTTTTATACCTAGAACCTACTAATATATATAGAAGAAAAATAAAAATAAATATATTTAAAAAGGCTTCGGGAATAGGGATAAGGAACGAGGTGTAGCGAGTTGGGCTAAACTCACAAAACGGACGATATACTCGTATGGCGCAAGCACCTTTTCAGGCTTACTTCTTACTTGCCCAATCGACAATAATCAAAACATCACTTTTGATTTTGCGAGTGTCTATATAGAGGGCAACGGTACTTGCTTTCAGCTAACCCGTTTGCTCGTTTGCTCCCTTATCGTATAAAAACACATGAACTATTTGCTACTGTTGAACCCTTCATGGGCGAGTTCAACTCGCACTTGGCCACTTTTCGTTTGGGACACCCCTCTTATCAAAGCTATATATACTGTTTTTATTATATTTGACGTCCTCTGTGGCTCAGTTGGTAAGCGCGTTGGTAGCTTAAGCCGGGGGTAGCAGGTTCGAATCCCGCCATCGGGGCAAAAAGTTTTTCAATGTTCCTGGGTCTTGGACGTGTATTAAATATGTGTATCATATAATAAAAACTTAAACATGAGTATAGTATAAAAGTATTAAATATATTTCCGTTCTCTGGTACCCGTAACACAAGTCCCTTGGGTAATTAGCACGGGGCCAGACTGACGTGGTGTGGAGCGTCCATAGATATTAATTATTATTATAATGTTTTTGGGTTCTCCATTCTCCTTTACAGGGTTCTACTGAAGTTGCGAGCTTGTAGCCAAACAACTCCAAGTGATGTGGTAATTAATTAATAGCTAAAAACTTGCGGACGATGCGGCATGTGTTGAGGATGACTGCTTTCTGTAAGGTGATGTATGTGAGTGGAT
>JAOTAV010074169.1:0-13160 GCA_026546445.1 Cyclargus thomasi | reverse complement strand
CGAAAGCAACAGTTGTGGTGAATATCTTACCTTTGACAGATCAGACAAAAGGGTTGCGTTTAAGATAAATGTGTATCAACTCTAATATCTGTCACTATACCTTAATAAATAAATAAATACCCTTATAATGTCCCTTTAAATATCCCTTTGGGTACGGATCTCTAAACCTCAACAGTTGCTCTAATGTCTGGTTTACACGTATTAAGTGGATAAGTAGTTAACCAAAATTTTAACTTAATTTAAGTCATTTACCTTGCAACTTGCTACTAAATTTTGTATTTACATGCAAACTACTTATCTACTTAATACTCGGAAACCAGACATAAATATGAAGGTGTCTGAAATAAAGTATACTTAGTAAAAATAACGAAAAATAATATAAAAAAATATACCTAAACCAGCCTTTAGAACCCTAACAAGCAAGGTGATTTACAAGTTTCCGTAATTCTAAATTACAATCTTTGTTCGTGTTTCAAGTTAGTTTGATGGTGAATTTGTATTGATTACAGATCTCGCTAAGCGCAGACTTGCGTGTACAACTACCACGAAATAAGCCTGATAATAAGTTCAGGTACTAATCGAGTAACGAGGCTTATAGTTCTAGGTACTATTAATAATGACCTATAAAACTAAAATTAGAAAATCAATGTGACTTTTTCTACGCTAATATGGGATGGCTTGCTTGTTTGAATAAAATCGGATAATAATACTGGCAACACATGTGTCGTTCATCCACAACACCGTAACATAAATAGTATTTTGTCTTTTACGGGGTTTCACAAGGTTTGTGCTGTGGATGTCATATATATGTCATGTCAGTCATTATGTCATATATGTCAGTCATTCAGTCAGTCAGTCGGTCAGTCAACAGTCACCTTTGAGTTTTATATACCCGTACTTAGTACACGATGCCCGCGAATCCGTTGCGTTAAAATTCGTTTATAGCGCGATAAGAGTACTTTTTCTGGGATAAAAAGTTTCTCCCCCCGAGACTACCCGAATTTGGAAAAAGAGCGTAGACAGGTTACAAACAGACAGACAGGCACATTTTCATATTTATAATATTATTAGTATGGATATGGAAGTTCTAAAAACTACGAATTAAATGTATCTAGCAATGCTTTTGCAAATTTTGGATCAGATCGGACCACGGTACCGCGATCCCCCATACTAACTTTAACCCCCCTTTTTACCCCTTTAGGAGGCGAATTTCGAAAAATACCTTCTTATTAGTCACATTCGTCATACGGAGAATACTCACGTTTTTACGATCAGTGGTTTAGGCTGTACGTTGATTCTTAAATGCATATAGTTCAAGACAAAGGATTTTATATAATGACGCATTAGATGATTTTGGTTTAATAGTTTGGACGTTAAAAGGTACCAGACAGGCACATATAATTTTACATTCAAAGTGTAGCAGATATCAATTAATATCAATAGTGGCAAGGAAGTAAATATTTACAAACAGAAAGTATGTTTTTATATAAATTTCCGCGACCTGCGTATATATTTTAAACTGGAAGGTTTTGTCACTGTCACACCTGTGTTTGTCATAGGCGATTGTAATCACTGATTCCCATCAGGCGTCCTTTCATAAAAAAACGTAAAGTTTTTTTTAAATGTTGACAGGAGTTTGATACAAAGCTGTGTTACGTCAAAACGAGCGATAGGTAAACTCGATTAAAATATTTAACGACATTAAAGCTACCGGTGCTTTGTACTGAGAAAAGGTATCCGGTTTACGTACGTAACGTAATAATGCTTCGCGCATACAGTGATGGTGGGTAGCGGGACGCGCCGCAGTTTTACATATAGATGTACAGACTAATATTATAAAACAAAAAAAGTTTATTACGCGCTTATCTCAGGAACTACTCGAATCGAAAGGAATCGAAAAATGTTTGTGTTGATTATCGAGGAAGGCTATATAACAACACGCTAAGACCAATAGGAGCCGATTGAGCTACCACGGCCTCACATAAAACTGGCGTGAAACGGCGTTGTGCTGTGTAACGTTCAGCCAACTCACCCACTCAGGGTTTACCGGTTTCCTAACTTCCCTATTCCCTCATAAAGGCCGGCAACGTACTTGCGACTCTTCGGATGTCACGAGTGTCCATAGGCGACGGCAGTTGCTTTCCATCAGGTAACCCGTCTGCTCGCTTGTCCGCTTAATATAATAAAAAAAAGATGTCCTACAAAAGTGTCTTGATATTGTAATTCCACTCGTACATGCTATAGCATTTATTATTTATTTATTAGCATTATCATTAAAACATAAGGTTCACTTTCCCATTTTATAATTATTAAAACGAAATTGAAAAATAAGCTTGGAGCGGCTGGACAAAGAAAGCTACACAAAGAAAACCTGAGAAAAATTTGGACTTCGCAGGAGGCATCATTTAAATATCTGCCTTTATTTATACGTTTATTCAATTTTATATTAAACTATTTTTTAAAAACTCTTTTTAAAAACTCAGATGTCTATATGTCTGTCTCCGAGCTGTATCTCAAGAACGGCAATGACATAGAGAGTTGAAACTTAGAGATATTAGCCGTGTTCGGTTGCGTTTTTGACGCATGCGCTGTGAAATTTTATACAGCGCAGACGTGATGTTTTGTGACGTTGTCATGACAGCGCATGCACCCATTCAAAAGCGCTAGCGAACACGGCCTATATTTCCGTTTCCACTATAACAACAAATACTAAAAACAAATTAAATTTATTATTACTTACGGGGGGCTCGCATACAACAAACGAGTTTTTGCTATTTTTTTTCTTTTGGGAATGGATTTTTGAGACGGGTTACCTGATGGAAAGCAATTGCCGTACGCAAGTATGTTGCCGGCCTTTATGAGGGAATTGGGATAGGGGGATTAAGGAAGTTGGGCCACCGGTAAACTCACTCAACACAACATAGCCGTTACACGCCAGCCCATTCGTGCCAAAGTATCCGTGCCGAAGAATCCGTGCCGCGGTCTGTTATTTTTTGCTTCGTAATGGTACGGAACCCTTCGTTTTTCGTCATACCCTATCTGTTTCTCTTTAATCTCTGATATAGTGCTATTAAATATTAAAACTGTGGTTGCCGCTTCAATAAACAACCGATTAATTTGTAATATAATATGAGAGTAATTAAAACACCGATATTACATCACCGCGGTCGGAAGTCGAAAGTAAAAAACGATTCTATCATAATAATTGGTTTTGATTAAATCGTTGACTGACTTTTTATTCTATTTGTCTATTAATATTATAAATGTGGATGTTTGTGGGTCATTCATGACAAAAATACTGAACTGATTTTAATGATATTTGGTATAGAAATAGGTTATTTGTTGATTTAAAATATAGAATACTGTTAATTCTTCCCGTCAAAATGCTAATATTCCTACGCGCCGCGGGAAAATCTTAATGAACAATAACTTCGTTTGGACTATCAAACTAGAATCTTAAACTATAAACGATGTTTTATAGGTTTTTTATTAAATTACTATCATACGGTATGCCGTATAATAGTAATTTAATAAAAAAACCTAGTTTATAAGAAAATATGGCTTACGCACTGGCTAATTTCTTGTGCAGCTTAACTTAAATTAAAAAAATCACGTAAAAATACGAATAAGCCTTGTAAGCCTCCCTTAGGCTTTTCTAAAACCAAAGGCGTTACTCTCCGTCCTTTCTTATTAGAAATAGACCTAGTGCCAAATACCAAGTCGATTGGTTCCCTCGGTAGGGCGTAAAGGAAGGACAAACAGTAATAATTAACGAACAGACAAACTTTCCCATTTCAAATTTTAGTATGGACATGTTTTATAAACTCTCATTTAATCACTCATATTTATTACGGCCTCTTTCAAAATAGTCCCAACGGCATTTATTTAAAAAATGTTTTGTTTTTTCGAGGAAAGGGATGGCAATATTGAACAAATACAGTCTAACTGAATCGCGGGTGCAAACATTAATTGTTTACACTGATGTTTTGTGTAAATTCATAGTGTTTACTTGAAACTAGCGGTGTTTCGTAGAGCAAAAATGTATTTAGCGCGCTGTATCTTGTTATGGATACGAAAATAAATAAAATGTTTGGCAGTCATTCTGAATATGAGTGCTATTGCTTCGTAGTTTATTGCGGAAAGATCATCAATTCTTTCTTTCTTTCAATATTCAAATTCTTTATTATAACACACATAATACACAACACTACTAGAGGTCGCCCTGTGGTCGAAATTCGACCATGAATATTTAAAATATTAATTTTTAGTGAAGAGCTATTAAAAAACTATAATTCTATTTTCAATTCAATCTCGGACTTCAATCGCGCACAAAGGTCGCGTTACCAGGCCAATAAATGTAATTAAGAAAAAAAGACGTCAACTATAAACGATAGAACGATTCCTGTACGATTATCGTCTCATGTCAAAATATTGTAGAGTGCGTAGCGTTTTATTTATTAAAAATACGTAAGTTAAAAGCATACTCTAAAGTAATATTGGTATTCTACGCTCCTTCTCCATATCGACTATAACTGGGAGAAATTTCATGCTTTTACATCTACGCGTCATTCGTAATAAGGGGTACAAAGTTTTCCGCTCACGTATTATTACGTTGATAGTAAAAAATTGTCTGGTACCTGTAACACAAGTCCTTCGGGTACTTAGCGCGGGGCCAGACTTACGTGGTGTGAAGCGTCCATTGATATTATTATGTTATTATAGTTTGTCACGTATAGTTTCTCTGTGCGACGTGACCGCGCTTCGTTCGAGAGCTTACTCCGAAACCTCCGGTAAACCACACCCTTGAGCCAAAACCACGAGTGCAGAGGAGGCATAGAAAATCAAATCAATTATCATATATTTTACTTTGGAAGAGTTATGCTTCGGCAGTAATAAGCTGATTCGACAGGAGGAATGCCGCGGCTTCACAGAAAACGGTCTCCCCTCCACCTTCCCCTGAATTTAAGATCACGTGCGTTAAATGGTAATCCATTGCCTTAGGCCCTGTAATGTTGCCATTAGTTGCTTGATAATAGAATATACTAGTAGATGAAGAGGGTAATTAACATAGAAAAAAAAATTCAAAATGGGAAATATAGATTTAAACAGAAGCGTTTTATAAATCTTGAAAATTACCCACATTTACTTGCGATAACTTCATACCAACATATTCATAACTTAGGCCACTAAATCCTGGACGCAATAAGAAAAATTTCAGCGAAATTTTCCAATTCTGATCGCACAAGTTGGTCCGTTTCCAACTATAAGTTATTAAGATCCGATATGGTTTTTGCTTAAAGTTGAAACTAGTTAAGCCACTTATAAAACTTTCTTTTAAATATCGATTTATTTTCCTAATATTGAAGAAAGATTTTTAATATCAAGTCTTCAAGTTGCAAAATTTTACTATTTTATTTGTTTTAAACTCTTAAAACAAGGCGATTTCGAGTTCTTAAATTGTAGAGAGAAAATACTAAGGAAAAGAAACCTATTA
The DNA here is from genome assembly GCA_026546445.1 of Cyclargus thomasi. Classification (NCBI taxonomy): domain Eukaryota; kingdom Metazoa; phylum Arthropoda; class Insecta; order Lepidoptera; family Lycaenidae; genus Cyclargus; species Cyclargus thomasi. Next base: position 7,666 of record JAOTAV010074169.1, on the reverse strand, counting down.
CACGAATCAATAAATTATCTCCCAAATACAACACTACTTTCTGAAACATTAGTGATAAAGAAAACACGTTTCAAAATAAACAAAAGAACACATAGAGAAATGGTCAACGAAAAAGCAGTATTTCATAAAAGAGCAAAGTAAAATATCAAGACAACTGTAAAGTTTAAAATGCAAGAATTTGAAATTTCGCATTCCCGTTACAGCGCGAACACTAAGAACGTTTATTTAAAATTCAATTCTTGTGGGGCTAAAAGGGTATTTAAATGTAAATAATTCTGCGGGAAATGGCGCTGTTCTGTGACGCTTTTACACCTGGATTTGTTTATGGAGGACAGTTTTGACGGCATATATTTTGTGCCAAGGTTCGTTTATTGTGAGGGATACATTTTTGTGGAATAAAAAGTTTCTGTCCTTTTCCGGCACTCAAAGTATTTCGATATCAAATTTAACTTAAATCGGTTGACCGGCTTGAGCTTGAAGAGGTTAACGGACGACAGATACTTTTATAAAATAAGGGTCAAACGAGCAAACGGGTTACCTGATGGAAAGCAACTACCGCCGCATATAGACACCAGCGATATCAGAGAGTTTCAGGTGCGTCGCCGGCCTTTATTAAAGAAATAAGGCTCCCTTTTTGAAGGTCGTCGATTGAAACTTAAAGGCTAATAATAATTTGTAACTCAAATTTTTTAAGGATTCTCTAGAAAAAGTTTACAATCTGCCAGATATAAACTTACTCAGCATTAGAATCGGCTAACTTCATACCGATTTTATTAAAATCACTCTAGCCGTTAATAAGCCAACAACAAACATACATTCAAGGCCGGCAACGCACATATAACCCTAATGTTGCGAGTGTCTATGGGCGGCGGTTGCTTTCCATCAGGTAACTCGTTTGCTTGTTCCTTTATTTTTATAAAAAATAAATACATAATGTCTTTCTTAATTATAATATTAGTGCGATAAGGCTTACTCGAGAGAGCTTATAAAACTTTTAATAAAAGCACCTGAGGGACAGTTAAGCATAAATAGACTTTATAATATATAGGTTATATGAGAAAATACAGTCCAGTTTTCTTGATGAGTCGACTGCGCTAACCACCAGGGCTGCACTCAACTCATTGCCTGCGTATTGTATAACTCGAGTTTAACTTTTAATTAAGGTTATGGGCTACACTTGAAGTTGTGTTTATAATCAACCGAATGCATGGCTAGCTGCGAAGATTATGATTTCGTTCTTATAATATTGTAAGTGCATTTGCTTGTCCGTCCTTTGACTAATTGACTCGTTTTTTGGCATAAATTTAGTTGAAACGAGGAGTAACATATGCTACTTTTGGTCGCAGAAAGACATTATGTTTTGGAAGGAGGCTTATGTGTATTCGTATTTTTCTGAGTTCGAATTCAACTCGAGCAAATTTGCGGGCAAAATCTAGTCTATTAATGAAAATTGGGAGGGTGTAACTAAATACAGCAAACCCGTCAGGCGTTCTGCCTGACTTATTTGAATCTAAACAGTATCCAAGTCATGAAGAACTTCACATTTAAATGAAATTTTTTGTGTATATTCAGGATAGCCTGAACTAAAAAGAATCGGTCAAGAAAAAAAATCTTTCCTGCGGTAAAACATTTGTCGGGTCCGCTAAAAGCTTTATGGTAGGAAAGCTAAGCCGTTCTATTGTTACTTGTAAGGTATGCAAAAATCAGAATCTTGTATTGACCTACCACCGGTTAGGGAACAAGTCGTGTGAGAAGAGAAATATGCCATGTAAAAGTTTGATCAGCATTTAGCAGACAGCTAAATTCTATACTGCGGATGTCTAGACGGGGCCCCTAAAGGCGCTCGGGTGAATACGCCACAGCAACGCATTAACATAATTACAGGCGGTCAGGAGTTGGTCGCTTCATAAATTCCGCAGGGAGTTTATATTTTCTACATTGTACAGGCAGCAAAAGATAGTCGAGTACATAGGCTAAACGATTTTCGACCTAATGCTCAAAACATAGGGTCCAAATTTACGTTATTAATGCTCTATTATTATGATCGGTTATATTATCCACTGGCTTTTGTCCGCAGCATCACACGCGTAATAATCGAAAGTCGTAAAAAAATACGAATATTTTTTCCCCCCGTGTTCAACTAAGTCGATTATTTAATGATATTCAGGGGGCAAGCGAGGGGACAGGTTATCTGGTGGAAAGCAACTGCCTTCGCCCATAGACACTCGGGACATCTGTAGAGTCGCAAGTGCGTTGCCAGCCTTTGAGAGGGAATAGGGGATGAAATTAGGGAAGTTGGGCCACCGGTAAACTCACTCACTGAACGAAACACAGCACAACGCCGTTTCACGCCAGTTTTCTGTGAGGCCGTGGTATCACTCCGGTCGAGCCGGCCCATTCGTGCCGAAGCATAGCTCTCCCACGGCAAGAATTTATGATTACACGTGCGAGGAAACCAGTCCACGGACACTAACGTCGTTTTGTCCTAAGTCACTACAGATCGGCGAGTGGCGACGACATGCACGCTAGAAAATGAAACCTATAGTCCTAGATTATAAAGTTGCATTTTATCGGTTTAAAATAATCTCGTAGACGATGAAGGCGGTGGTGGACATACGCCGTTTGACTGTGTGAACTCGCCCGTGAATGAGAAATAAGAAAATTAAGGGCTGTTCCTTGTGATGAGAACGCCGATTCAGAGATTTAAGTACCGTGCCCACAACTTATTTGACAGACGAATACTGGAAGATCAGCAAAATAAGTTGTGGTTAGCCTGCCTGATACTAATCAGGAAGTGGTGAAACAGGACCTTAAAATTCTTCCTACTTCTCCTATTTCCTTCTGATAATTTTCTTTGCGGGTCAAAAGCATATTTTTTGTTTATGGTTGAAGTATGTTTTTCTTTAATAAAATTTAATAGATCGGTGATGAGACATTTATGCCAAATTGAAGTCTGTGATTGAATTGAGAATAGATTATATTTTTTATAGCTCTTTTACACGATGGACTCAAAAAATTATGGTCGAATTTCAACCCCAGGGCAACCTCAAATTGTATAACTAGATGATGCCCGCAACTCTGTTGCGCCAAAATTCGTTTATCGCGCCGGAACCGTACAATTTTCCGGGATCCTATGTACTTCCCCGGGATTCAAATATGTATGTCCATACTGAATTTCAGCAAAATCGGTTCAGCGGTTTGAGCGTGAAGAGGTCACAGACTGACACACTTTCACTTATAATACCACTCCATACTAATATGGACGTTCTAAGAAATGTTCAATGAAATGAAATCCAAACAATGTTTTTACAAATTTAAGACCACGGAATCACGTTCACCCATACTTTAAACCCCCATTTTACCCCTTAGGAGACGAATTTCGAAAATTCGAAAACTTTCTACATAAGGAGAACACTTACATACATCCTGATTCACAATTTCATGTTTCTTCGATCAGTGATTTTGGCTATACGTTGATTTCTTAATGCATATATTTTAGGACAAAAGATTTTATATAATGATATATATGATAGAGGAAGGTTATATTCTCACCCCAAACATGTACGGTGGCCGCGCTAAATGAGTTCAGACGCAACGGATTTCCAAGTTTTATCTACTTTAAAATATTAATTGAGCCTATCCAAGACATTCAAAGTTTTCCAGAATCTTCTCAGCTAATCTACAAATCGTAAATCTTTGAAGAGCCGAAGACAAAAGCTGTCTGCTTTAGCTCCGTCCATTCATAGTGCAAATAATAAAATATTGAACTATGGAAATGAGTTCTTAATGATCACATCGGGTTTTAGGGTTCAGTGCTCGCGATCTGGACAGTATCCATCACATGGAGTGCAGTAGCGCTTTCTGATAAGAATCTAAGAAAATCCATACGTGAAACATATAACACGACCTCACCTACTTCAGATTTTTTTTGGAAGACACCAGTTGACGATGTACGAAAAACAGATTTGGCCGATAGTGTATGTTTTAAAAACACAGTTCATAAAGAAGCAAAAAAAATATTTACAGAGGTACTTTGACTAGTAACATTTTAGGATTATGGACTTTCACACGCAGAACAAACGAACATTTCACGCGCAATGAACAATTTGAGCCGCAACGAACTGCCATCAAAATGAAAAGCTACACCCGTGCACAACAAAATTTCCATCTTGCTCAGACACATTTTTCTGCGGAACGTCCAATACCCTCCGCCAGCTCGCGCTCGTCCGTTCTTTCCAGTCTCGAACTGAAACGAGGTCGTATTATGATTTTGCATAACCAGCCAGCGTGAGTCGTTCCAGTTTCCCAAAAACGTTTAAGTAATGCCCAACTTGTTTAGATTTAACGATCGCCGCTGAATTTATTGAGCGGTCTTGACTTAACACGGTCGTTACGTAAACCTACTCCAAGACTAAGAGCTGGTAGAAAGTTTTGTGTAGGCATCTGAGGCAAGCAGAAAACTCGTGATGTATATCTCCTATTACACTCCAATACGGGTCTGCAGACCTGGCTAGTGAGAAGCAGAGCCTTCTCTACACCTTACCTTAGGAGAGATTACAATGTTTCATCTTGGCTCAAATACCTACTAAAAAATTGCTACCAGCTCTCATATTATACAGTTGTATTACTATTAAGGTCTCGTACCCATAGGGTAAAAACGGGACCCTATTACTAAGACTTCGATGTATGTCCGTCTGCCCGTCTGTCTGACGAATTTCAAAAAAATATTTTCTTATTACTTACCTTCGTCATACGGAGAACACTTTCCCCAAATTTCATGTTTCTACGACCATTGGTTTAGGTTAAGATGATTCTTAAATGTATGTAGTTCGGGACAAAGGATTTTACATAATAGATAGAGATTAATGGTTATTTGCAAGAAAAATAATAAATTAATTTGAATTTTGAATTTGAAAACAAAATGAATTGCTTTTAGCAATATTGCTCAGTGGCTTTTTAGAGGGATAATAACTATAGAACCTACGAAATTAAGCTTACAGGCTATTTTAATTCAAATCACAACATGACTAAGTCAATGCATTACCAATCTAATCCGAAATAAATTACAACACGAGCCGAAAATCAAACCAATGCAAAATATTGCTTAATAAGCAATATTGTTTGGACGGAATACCTACTATGTATGGAGTACGGACATGTGGATGTTACATGGATGAAAAGCTTCCAAATTGATGAATAGATTAAACACGAGTCTAATCAATTTTGGGATGTTCGGTTTGTTGTGCTGTGTGGATGTAATTCAAATTTACAGCTTTTAAATTTATTTTAAAAAAAAACTCGAAGGCGTCCAAATGAAGCATATAATACCGATTTTTAGAGATTCCATGGCCTTATTGCTTTTCAGTCAAATAGTTAAATAGTTTATTACTTCATTGGTTATTTTAGTGAATAGCATATTATATAGTAAAATAATTAGAATAAGCTAGATGTTTATACTTATCTTGTTTGAGCTATACTTTAATATTTATCATTCTCTCTCCCAACTCAATAACATAATATGGATCGTAAAATTGTAAAATTGTAAAAACTTATTGACTGAAGAAAAAAGTACATGGTCATGAATAAATTAAAAAAAACTTTCTTACCGAATACAGTTAATTATCTGTCGTATCACTAAAATGAAACTTCCGGAAATCATAATAATTATAATTTTAACGTAAGCTTAGTAATTACGAGGTATTTTCCGATATTCACATTATGATTTTAACTAACATTAAACATAAATAATTATTAAAATAAACACTAAGATTACATTATGAAGTGAGTGTGATAAAATAATAAGAGTTAAGTATTTGATGGCGTAACTTAAAACATTACATTCATGTAGAAAAGTTCAAGTAAGAGTAACCCTTACAGGATAGAAAGTTTTCTAATCAATTCTATTTATATATTCTATGCATATTATCAAACAGTAAAATTGGCGTGTTTTATATTTTTACAAAATAATCAATGTAGGGGGCTAAGGAACAGTAATAGAATACAAATCGACAAAAAAGTTGTATTGTACTTTTTTTGTTTGTACGCGCTAATCTCCAGAACTACTGGACAGATTTGAATTAATCTTTTTCGTTTAAAAGCTTTGTGTCTAAGCAACATTTGTATTTTATTCCGGGAAAATATGCGGTTTCCGCATGATACAGATACATTTTCGCGCAACGAAGTTGAGTGCACCAACTAGTAGCGGAAAGATCATATTTCATTAAACTACTCGCGTGGAATCCGAAAATCACGTAAAAATGAAAATATTTTGGGATCGTTATGGTTTTCCAAGTCCAAAAGTTTTTTGTTTCAACTAAGTCTATGGCAACTACTTTTTCAAGGGAATGGTTTCGAATTCGGTAGACGGTAAGTGCAGCTTTGTAAAAAGCACCCCCCCCCCCAACAAGTGTCAAGTGAAATATTCATGCATTCATGAAAACACGCCATGCGATTTTTATAAACGATAATCGCTTGCCACTTGCCTAGATGGGCTTAATTTGAATTGTGTCACTAACTGTCATATAGACGGTTCTATCATCGAAATCCTGAAGATCTAAGAACAATCAAATGTCCACTATACGCAATAATGTTAGTCGATACTCGATAGCGACTACGAAAAAAAATATTTAGTAGTTTTAGTTCCTTAAATGACCGCTAGAGGCACACATACACACACACACACACGCGTATGTATATCAGTGTCACACGGTACCACACCTTTATATTGATTGTTTGTTTTTTGATTTGCAATGCATAACGTATCCCGAATAATCTCCTGCATTATTCATCTGTATCAGAGCGCTGGCAAATTTAATTCCAGCTGTAATTCACCACTGATGGACATCTGTTTGGGGAGTTCCGTTATTAAGATCCACCTGCGGTCGAAATTCGCCCATAATCGCCTCTGAGTTATGAACTGAAATTCCTTTGAAGTAATATTTTTAAAAACACCTGGCTTAATAATAATTGAAAACACGAGAAGACGAAGCAAGCACTGGAACGATTGCTTATTTTTTATCTTTATCATTAAGAAATTAGCTATATTATCTAGCTATTGTAACAAACTATACACAGAATCCACATTTATAAGATTTTAAATAATTTTTCTTCTTCTAAATCCTCAATTTGTACAAAATCGGGAGTAGAAGAAAAAGATTACTTATCTGCTTCTTCTACTCTCGTCTCCATTTATAATAAACTTGACACAACGAATTAAAAGTATAAATACATAGTAATTTTTATATCCAAAAAATGATGTTACATAATTTTATACCTTAGCTGAATTCTTATCTAAATCGGCCTAAGAGCTGTTAGAACTGAGAAGACAAGTATTTTACACCTCAATACGATATGACTTATACGAACAATGTTACCGAATTCCACGTTTCCATTCGATATTTCGTGTTGGTGTCAAGTCGATTCTCATTATGCTGGTGAGCTCGGCAGTAGTTCAAAAGTGCATTTTCGTGACATTATTATTTGACATTTACGGCTAGTTAACATTAGTACAGCACGATCAAAACCAGCGCTGGATCAGCAAAATTAATAATAATAATATTAATAATATATTAATAACGGACGCTTCACACCACGTCACTCTGGCCCCGTGCTAAGTACCCGAGGGACTTGTGTTACAGGTACCAGACAACGGAAATATATTTAATAC
>JAOTAV010074158.1:0-13163 GCA_026546445.1 Cyclargus thomasi | reverse complement strand
ATATATTTAAATACAATATTTAGGGTGCAAGCAAGCAGACTGGCTGCCTGATAGAAAGCAATGTCCGTCACCGATGGACACTTGTGACACTCGACAGAGTTGCAAGTGAGTTAGAATAGGGATAGGAACTAGGGAAGCCACCGGTAAACTAACTTGCTGACGAAACACAAAACGCCGTTTCACGCCAGTCTTCTGTGGGGCAGTGGTATCACTCCGGTCGAGCGGGCCCATTCGTACCGAAGGTGGCTCTTACACGGCAAGCACAAGTAGGTTACAAGAAGCTTTATAAACATCAGCTATAGACACATATGTACTTGCAGGTCAAAATCACAACCATCCATCTTTCTTCCCTGTAGCTGTTTAAAAATAATATAAGACCAAATTGTACCACTTTTGAAGTAAATAAAGATATGAATATGAATACCATCCACCTGCAAAGCTAGCATAGCGTCAGTAGACACACTAAAGTGTAGACAAACTGACAGATTTCCTTTGTGCAACCGTCGCTTTAACGTCACTTTGTCTATAATGCTGTGGGAAGAAACACATTCTCGGTCCGCTATGCTAGGGCCGCTGAATTCAGTCCCCTGTCTACGCTTAAAGGAAAACTCTCGGAATATTTAAGAAAAGGGCCCCCTCATTAATATTTGAAATTCATACCCGGGACCAATCAGCAGCATTTGTTCGCCGTAAAGAGCGCAAGAAAAATTCTCAAAGAAAAATTCTGATTAGTAAGGGTTCTAAAAGGCCGAGAAAATTAAGATTTTTTCGTTGTTTTGTATATTGGAAAGAGAGCCAGTTGAAGGACCCACGTCATTTAGTCGGAATATACCAATTCTATATAAGCCGTGATCTGTCGGGTTTGAGTGAGTTTGAGTTTGACATAACACGACTGAATTACTCAGATCCACTACAGGTCATACACACATCAGGTCTACGTTGTCGTATTGGGCTGTAACAGGAGAGCACTTACATAACAAGGCTTGCCTCAAACACCTGCGTACTCAAAATTTGCTATCAGCTCTCAGATTATTGAGGCATTCATAAATTTGCATTGAGTGTCAACTCAATGCAAAGTTTTCAATTGAATGAGACGTCATGCAAATTACATTAAAATATTCAATTTGATACATAATTTAGGAATGCGTCTACTCGTATCGTCGCGTCACGTTGCGGTGTGAATTGACTCCAACGTAGAAAAGGGTGTGGGAACTTAGAACATCTAAGACCACTACAATCTCCTATCCACTTCAAATTTCTATTCGATTCCACCGTATACTGGAAGGCAATTTCACTTCAAATAATAAACTAGATGCAGTCGAGTCTGAGCATATAATGCAGTCATCTTATTATAATGGCGGCGTCGCCTGCAAAGAATTTAAAAACCGGGTTAAAATACGAATATTCTTGCACACCTGTTTCGAAAACATGGGGTTTTTCTAGATCTAAATGTAGGCTATATCACTCTCTAAACTTCCGACTGTCTATGCTAAAATCAAGTTTATTGGTTGGTTCGTTTAGGAATGACAAACAAACAAAGACACAGAAAGATTGCAGCGGCGCACAGATGTTGCATAGCGATACTCACAGCACACATACAAGCTGCGCGCGGTCTGTTTCAATGAAGACGAACTACTCGGTTCTATATACTCGGACAGGGCTACTAATTTATGCATAGTAAACTTCCCTGCAACTTTAGTTCCAAGTTAAGTAGAACAGTTTCGTTAAGCAGAATAAATGATTTTTCCTTTTTTAGGGCTTCGTACCCAAAAGTTAAAAACGGAACCCTATAACTAAGACTTCGATGTCCGTCTGTCCGTCTTTTCGTCTGTCTATCTGTATATCTGTTTGTCTGTCTGTTTCTCCGGGCTGTATCTTAAGAACGGTAATAGCTAGAGAGCTGAAATTTTCACAGAATATGTATTTACGTTGCCGCTGTAACGGAAAATACTAAAACCACATATACTTGTCCTATGTACTTTCCAGGGACTCAAAGTATCTCCTTACCAAATTTCACCAAAATCGGTTGAATGGTTTAGGCGTGAAGAGGTAACAGACAGATAGACGGACATACGCATTTATAATATTATATGTATATTAGATTGGAAGTATGGATTAAGATTTAGATAGCGCACAATTTGTATGTATATATATACCCAACAATCAAGCTCTTACACGTATTTTCGTGTATTTGCGAGTCACTGTTTGCGCGCGTCTACATCTGTCAAAGCCAATTCGAATGAATTCAAATGAACCAATACGCGCAGTCAATAGTGCCGTTACGTTCGGTTTAATTTTTTTTTTATCGAAGTGTCTATGGTGCTATTGGTTAATCTACACTGTTATTTTTTTTTTGTAAATTTACTACAATTTTACTACGCAAATGCATTCTAAAATTAAACACCAATTTGTTGTAATATTACATTTTGTAATAGCCCAAATACGAAGTAGGTAGCATTTTTACAAATATTCTGTAATAAATTGTGTAGTAAAATTGCATGACTGAGTTTCACATTTCTATAAATGTGGTGCGTAAAAACTTCCTACACAAATTTAGTAAATTTACTATTAAAATTTTTAACAGTGTAGGCGGTAGCAGTCACTAACCCCTTTGTCAAAATTGTGTCATTACTATACAAACCGATAAATAAAGTGTCAACACAAGAGTTTTTGTCAATCGCGATTTGTATACAAGTATATTGACCAAAGCATTATAAACCCACAACCCTGAAAATACGAGGCCGAAGTTCGGCGTGATTACGCCTGCAATGTATTTTAAATTATTGACACCTCACCATGCCGAAATTACGTTGCGTTATTGAGTGCAGCCGAACTTCGGTTGGGCGTAAGTCCGACAGCGTAATATCGGCTCGAACTTGCTAAAACATGGTTGGAAGATGCTTGGAAGATATATTTAGAGTCACGTGATATTTAATAATGGATAGTTAAAGTCTTTCAAAAACTTAAAAACAAAGCATAAAATACATTTAGGTACGTGTCGTACTCTATCGTGTTACTAAATAATATTAAATTGGTAATTATAATGTGTATTGCTAACCTTGATTTCAGCCATTGATAAACGTTTTCCCCGTTCACGCCTGTCAAATCTGGCGTCTGCGAGTGACAGCTGTCACTTATCATCCTGACATTTGAGTTTCGTTTTTTTAAATGATTATTTTTTCGGTTACGGATGTCACTTTAAAGATGCCATCGTCTTATTTCATGAAACGATATTTCCGGGGTTGTCTTGTTTCTATTATTATAAAAATATTGTAGTAATGTGTTGGACATAATTATTATGTGTCCTGATAAGAGCTATCAAAATGGAGTCCGACCTCAATCTTCATCAAATCTCCAACCCAATCCACGACTTGATTATTATTATATACTGTCTAGTTGTATGTCTAGCCTTTGTGTTAAGCTATGACATTTTAAGCATACAACTAGAATTCTAAGACTAAGTGGTGATTAAATAGTTTTTTGGAATCGGAAATAGCCCACTTTTCCCATAAAATATATACTCTGACGTAATCAATATCATGCTGCATGATCATGTAGTACATCGGTTCTGAATGAAAAAATATTTGACGACCTCCGGGGTGCAGTGGTTAAGCTCATTGGTAGCTCACGCCGGGGGTCGCGGGTTCGAATCCCGCCGAAGGAACAAAAGTTTTTTCAATACTCGTGGGTCATGGATGTGTATTAAATTAAAATCTTAAATATGTGTATATTATAAAAGTATTAAAAACATTTCTGTTGTCTGGTACCTGTAACACAAGTCCCTCGGGTACTTAGCAAGGGGCCAGATTGAAGTAGTGTGAAGTGTCCATAGATATTATATTATTATTTTATTATTATATCGAGGGTCACGTGTCTCTCAAAATGACCACAAAGGGCATAAAATAATTATCTTTTCTCGAAACGTTTCGTCGTATTTTTCTTTTTATTCACTATCGAAAATTTTAATTCTAGTAACTCGAACGTCAAAAATGAGGTTTCGCTGTAATCAGGCATCAGACAATGCCGCTTAATAACATCGTGCTCACTATCAAGCTTCGGTCAAACCTGCGCGCTTGCGATTCGGGAAGCCGGACACGCTGCGGAGGAGCGTCTGCCATTCGGGACTTAACGTGCACACCTACGCGACTGCGGTGCGCTAACTTCATATTTTGTTAGATAAACGGAGATATACGGTAGTAAATTAAGTAGGGGAGCCCAAGAGAGGAATGTTATATTTACTCGAGCGCATCAGATTAACGTCGAGAAAAAAGTAAAGCCCCGATAAATTAGTTTTAATTATATCGCACCCTCGGTGCAAGACCGTCACTTTTGCGAAAATGCAATTTTTCAGGAGAAGCATTTAAAACGTTGACGTCTCTATTATTAATTATGTTTTAAGACATAAAAAAGATGAAAAGGTATTATGAAAACATCAACTTTTATGTACTACGAAAGTAACGTTATTGCACTAAGTAAATATTTACTTCAGGACACTTATTACATACTTAACTCATTTTTTAATTTTTTGCAAAAGTGACGGTCTTGCACCGAGGGTGCGATATCTGCCGTGCGGCAGACGCTCCCGTCTCGCAGTGGCATTGGTCGCACAGGTTTGTTCGAAGCTTAAAAATCTTGTTAAACTTTAATTGTGAAAATTCGAATGTCAAAACGAGGTTTTGCGAGAATCAGGCACCAGACAATACCGTTTCACGCGTGGACGCCCATCGATTGCTCGGGGCAACTCCCCGGGCTCGGCCCAACACGTCCCTTACCTTCGATTTGTTTAAGGGATTCTAGGTATTTCTGTGTGAAATGGACGATTCATGATCAATTTCGTTTATTTTTAACCGGCGCAAAAAGAGGGAGTTATATGTTTGATGAATATGTATGTATGCTTATATCTACTGAAGAAATTATGTAATTTCCATATGTGTTTTGTTTGCATTAAAGGTTATTTATTGGCAAGTTTTTGAAGCTATTTTTAACTGACTTCCAAAGACGTGGAGGTTATAGTATGTTTGACTGTGGATATATTATTTTATTATTGTATGTTGAACGATTACTTTGCCCCTAGAGAACCGATTTTTTCTTTGTTGTATAGGATATATCTACAATTTCGGTACCATTTTCACAAGATGGGATTCATGAGTAATTGAGGGAACCCCTCGAAATTTGTATCCAATCATAATATGGTGATTTTGGTCCTACCGAAAAGTAAGATTTGATAACAAGGTATACCATGGTTCCGAAGGTACTGAGAGCACTCGTGATTACTTACGGATACGACTTTGGGGGTTTCGGCCTTGTTTTAAGAACTGAAAGTATATGCTACTGCAATGTTATGTCTTTAATAGTGCCTGTTTCAGAATTCGGTGAGACCTCAGCTAATTTTTCGTAAAAATTAAGATATCATAATAAGTATTGACTTAAAAATTATGGAGATATTGTACGGAAATAGGCTAATGCCTAGTCGAATTCTGAAACAGGCACTATTAAATATTCTATTCAACACTTTTTAGTTTTAATTTCCATAAAAAGTCACATTTTAGTTCATATTGACACTCCTTAAACGCCTTAAATTTGTTTTGAGTGTGATGTTTTCTTACAATAATAATATTGTTATCATTCTTATGAGTATTAAATTATTGTTTAATAAAATACAAACTTGGAATATTTATAATATTATGTCTACATATACAAAAACAGTAATTAAACATAAAGCAATAAAGCAGTTATAGTACAATCTAAACATATTATAATATTCTTTACATAATATCTCATAATAAAATAGTTAAATTGGCGTATCTGTACAATTAATACTTTTAAAAACTAATCAATGTAGTTAGTTTGATTAGCTTAGAAACAGTAATAGAACACTAATCGACAAAAAAGGTTGTCTGCTTGTCTGTTTGTACGCGCTAATCTCCGGAGCTACTGAACGGATTCGAATAAATCTTGTTTTACCTTATAGCTATTAAGTGTAGGCAACACATGGGATACTTCTTATCCCGGAAAAATTTGCGGTTCCCGTGATTTTTGCGTAACGAAGTTGCGGACATCAACAAGTCAATATTAACAAAAAATCTATTATACCCCAATGCGGACTGACTGGAAGAAGAAGCAGGGCTAAAAAAAACGAAAAAAAAAACAAAAATATATATATAGGAATCTGATATCTGATAGTTTAGTGATGGAAAAATTAAAATTTCATGTCGCCACAAAAACATTTTTTATAGTTTGCAAGCAATTTCCGCAAACTATTTTTGGTCGTGCCCGGCAATGTTAAAATTCCCACTAAATCATCTGGTTATTCATTTTTTTCTATTCTTCAATTATTCAACTACAATATATAGAAATACATATTGCCTCAAATATATTTTTGGATTTTTTTTAATTAAGGTAAAATGAAGGGTAGACCCCGCTTCTCATCAGCCAGGTCTGCAGTGCCGTAATGGGTAGGAGAATTATTATATGACAAGGTTTCAGCTTGCCTCAAATATCTACTCAAAATTTGCTATGAGCTCTGAAAATTATAAGCATTCCTAGCTGAAAGATTTTGATACATTTTTTTCCCTATAGGGATAAAATAGGAGATTATTATAGCACTTCTTAACTTGAGCGAAGCTGCGGGCAAAGGTTTGTCTTCAATAAATCTTTAATTATGTAACTTTCATCCCAAGTTACTTTTTAGCACGCATGGAATCGATAGGAACTGCGACTTTCTTTCTACCAGCGAACCCAAACTCCCTACAAAAAATTGACAATTTAAGAATATGCCTGCTACTAATTCTTAATATAATATTGATATAGAGATTAAAAAAGACTATCCGAACAAAATAAAACGAAATACCGAGGGTACACATAAATCTATTGTTGGAAAACCCCGAAAAAGATCCTGATAAAAATAAGGGCGAATACACCCCAACGAACCTTTTATTTATAAAAGAATATATTTAGAAAATCTAAGAGAGGGACATAAATTTGGGCGTTACTTTTTTAATTATTTAAAGTGTTTTCTGTGCACTGATTCTGCTATTTTATTGCGAGATTAATGCAGCTTTGTTTCTCGTTCGCTTCAGTTCGTGTTGAAAATTCTCTTAAACTTAATGATAGTTACAAAGTGGTACTTTTTTGTGATAGTTATAGATATTTAGACAAAATATCACTTTTTTTGTTGTCTATACGCGTCTTGCGATACTTACTAATAGGGAAGGTGAGAGTGCTAATTTGTAGTAACTAAGTTTGTGGATTAGGTAAAACGTTTCATTTTAGCGGTGGAATTAAGTACTACAGCAATTTTAAGGTTATAAAAAAGAAATTTCTTTAAACATTTATTGGACAACAAACATTTAGTTAAATGTGACGTAAAAGATCTGGGAAGGTTGGTGATGAAAATATGAGGCTTTGTTGTTCTATATTATTACAGGCTTACCTTACATTTAAATCCTTAGTGCTTTATATGTAAGTGTTCTTTGGCGTATTTTCAATACTTTGGTCCTTAAAAAAATACTTTTTGACAACTAAATAACTAAGAAAACTCATTTTTATAACATGATAACTCCCAAATTCCCCTTTCTACAATG
The DNA here is from genome assembly GCA_026546445.1 of Cyclargus thomasi. Classification (NCBI taxonomy): domain Eukaryota; kingdom Metazoa; phylum Arthropoda; class Insecta; order Lepidoptera; family Lycaenidae; genus Cyclargus; species Cyclargus thomasi. The sequence continues at coordinate 5,580 of JAOTAV010074158.1, read as the reverse complement.
AACACGTTTTTATGACATCTATGTGGTAACTATCACTTCCGGCCACACATTTTCCGTATTTTTGATCAGGAAAATTCAGACGCCTTTCAAATACCATGTACTTGACTGGAGCAATGCCACGGTCTCACACAAAACTGGTAAAACGGCATTGTGCTGTGTTTCGTTCAGCGAGTGAGTTTACTGGTCGCCCAGTCTGCTCGCTTAGTTAATAAAAAAAATAATAAAGTAATCGTAATACGAAGTAATAATAATAATACGAAGTATCAGCTAACTCCATATAAACTTTTACTAAAATTGCACCAGCCGTTAAGGCGTAAAAAAGGAAACAAAATTATAATCTCACTAACTCCTATAATAATATTGTATTATCGATGGTTTTGGTATGGTTTTTAAATGAGAATAAAATATTTAATTTACTGTTAGTTTAATAGGAAGTGGCCATGGCATCGGCTTCGCACAAGGAGCGAAGCTGCATTAATGTTTTAATAAGTTAGTAGAATCAAGGGCTACTGTAGTTCCATCGAAATTAAGTAAGACGCCTTTTTCGTTACGTCCCAAGGGAACATCTTGAAGGTTTGGTTACTAATGAATGTAGAATTTTTCAACAGAAAAAATATATAGGAAATAAAACCTTCTGAGAAAACGTCAAGTGCTTCTCTTTTTGTGACAATTAGGGGGTAAGCGAGCAGATTGGTCACCTGATAGAAAATTACTGTAGTCGCCCATGGACACTTGTAATAGTAGAAGCGTTGGAAGTGCGTTGGCGGCATTGATGAACGAATAGGCTGCGGGAATAGGGACAGGGAATGAGGTGAGGGAAGTTGGGGCTCCGGTTAACTCTCTCACTGAACGAAACACAGAGCAATGACGTTTCACGCCAACTTTCTGTGAGGCCGTGGTATCTCTCCAGTCAAGATGACCCATTCGTACTGAACCACGGCAATGAGCTTTTGTTGCACCCCGTATAAAGCGCTGGATTCTAGGAATACGGAATGAAATTTTTAAGGAATGCCCCTATTCTGATATCTCGTTCGCAATATTTTCGTTCTCACTCGACGGACGAATTCCACGAATAGCTCGTATTCTTCGGCCGCCGATCCGGATGCCGAGTGTGATATTAAGAACGGAGACGGAATGTATAAATAACTCCATTTACGTACATCTTGGGCCTGCCGCAAACGATTTCCGTATTAGGTTTCCGAATTTGTTTTCCGCAAGACACCTGAATGTATTTAATGCGGAATTCATTGCGTACGGGGAAAGAGTGTGCGCTAGCAGTTTTTTCTACTGATTATAATATGCATTTGGGTCCGAGTGCGGAATTTCGCATTAGGAAAACGAATACGGAAAACGTAGTTTTGCGGCCGGCCTTCACACTAACAATATAATGTGTAACGAAGTCTGTATGTTTGTCGGTTAGTCACTTGGAAGCTTCTGAACGGATTTGGCTGTGTATTGTTACCCGAAGTTATATTTTTTGAAAGTACGTATGTATAAATGTTTATTGTTTGTCACGCTCTGCAGCCTAAACGGCTTGATAGATTTTGGTTTGAAATGTGTCGTTTGACTCGTATTTACTGTGAGAGTGACATAGAGTATACTAAAATATAACAAAAAAAAACAAAATTTCGGATTTTTGAAGTTGCAGCGGTTCCTGTAGTCGGTTTTTTTTGTTTTGGGACATGAGGGGGCTGTCTCACCGCTTACAGATAAAGTTTCTATTAGGCTATCCACAACTTTTTTGAGAGATTATCCATACAAAAAAAAAGTTGTGAATAGACTATTATTAGTATGCGATAAAACAGGCCTTTAGCTTGTTTCGTGTTTATCATGTTACCAATTTCACCGTAAAATCTTGGTTATTTAAGGTCTTTTTATTTTTCCTTTCTCAGTACTCAATGTCTCGTTTTTGAATGAAAATAACTTGAAATAACTAATTAGTATTTTCATAAGCCTCATAATTATTTAATAACGGTAATGATAACAAATTAAAAATATGAAATACTTTGCTCATTACCGGAAAGTATTGAAGTATTTTTCTCGTAAAGAAAAATACAAATCATTAAAATTTCAAAAACAAACCGAAGAAACGGAAGCTCTACTTTCATACGGTCCAATCGAATCTTCGGACTCGAATATTGCCGTCCTACTCCGAAAACGTCACTTTACGTATAATATAATATATAATAATAATAATCCCACACCGGTTTCGGTGACGGTGGCAGGTTTTGAGAATGCCCGTTACGCAAGTATAATTCTATAGTGCTCAAGTGTGTCCGCAGTGCACTCTCCTCCTTTACACTAATAACCGAGTGGGACGGATGACCGACACAACTGACGAGAGATCAGTTACATGCCCATCGACGACGATCGATGCATGGATCAGCTTACTTGCCAGACAATCAGGTGATCAGGCAGTCCTAAACAAACTTGGAAATAACATATGTCCAACGCGGAAATCGAACCCACGACCACCAAGTCAAGAGCCGAGCTCTTTACCGCTAGTCCACGGAAGCGTACAAATGTACGTCAGAATATTAAGCAGCATTCCGATTCTATCAGTCTCGAAACGTTTCGAAGTACGCCATCTGAACATCTTCAAAGAGCCTCGCAGACAACTTTAGTAGTTTATTACAAATATTATTTATTATTTGTTCAATAAATAACTTACTATTTCTATTTGAAGACATTTCTTTGACGGTCTCCGAGAAAAAGCAAAATGTGATATAAAATCTTCACTGTTAATTTAAAGCTTTAGAGTTTTTTGTTTGTTTGATTGAACACGAAAATCTCAGGAACTGACCAGAATTTGCTAGACCATTTATAGAGGAAGGGTATAGGCTATACAACATCACGCTACAACCAATACGAGCCGAGGTGTAATCAAAAATGTCACAAAACCAGGGTTGTTTCACAAAGTTGCCCGCGACTTTTCAGCATTTCCTTTCTTTTTTTCCTTTCTTTCTTTCGTTTTCTAAAGTGTAGAAGTACTTAAAATTTAGTCAAGTTTATTTTAAAATGTCATTTCCTTACTACGTTCGACCGAAAATTATCTGAAACATGAAACACAAAGCTGAGTGAGTGACTGATTTCTGATCACTCAACGCTCTGCCCAAACGGATCTCTCTAACGTGGGGGATTTAGAGTTATGACGTAAGCCTTCGCTAAGATAAGATTCTGATAAATACCAATTTCCACCCCGAAGGGGATAAAACTTGGTATGAGATTGTGTGATATACTAGTTGTTGCCCGCGACTACGTCCACGTAAAAATTTTATTAATTATCTCGTTTTTACAACAGTTTTGACTACTACTCGGCTCCTATTGGTCGTAGCGTGATGTTATATAGCCTATAGCCTTCCTCGGTAAATGGACTAACAAAAAAAATATACTTTTTCAATTATCCTATCTTACGCTAAGCGATTAGTTCCTGAGATTATCGCGTTCAAACAAACAATTTGACTGAATCGCCCGGGGCGGAGGACAATTTTGCCGCCCCCTAGGATAATTTCACCGCCCCCTTAATCGAGCTTTTTAATTTAATAGACCAATTTTGTTTTCTATGAAGGGCAATTTTTCAGGCTAATGTTATTTGCGAGATTTTTTCATATATCGAGATGTAAATATTAAAGATATTTTTGTCAGGAACCGTCATCATAAGTTTGCAATTACGCACATTGGTACGGAACTCCTAGAATTAGTCACAGATTAAATAATTAAATATACCGTGTTTTTTAATGGCTCCGAATTTTCGATTGTGTTAGAAAAATGAAATGGTCCAATATTTAGAATATTTTATTAATTTCTGTGAAATTTTGCCGCCCCCTAAAAGGTGCCGCCCGGGGCGGGCCGCACCCCGTGCCCCCCACGCTACGCCACTGCTAGTGATAATTTGAAAAACTTTTTGCGCTTACCAACTGAGTCATGGAGGTCGTCAAATATAGTAAAGCTATTTATTCCAATTAAACCATGATAAATTTCTTCTACAAAGGGCTTTTGATAGACATGTCAAAGCTCTTCTGCCCTTTGAAGGGAGTACAATATTGTAATTAGGGAAAAGTAATGACATAATACATGTTAAAACAGTAGTGTAACACTGATCAAATCAAACTCACAAGTCACAAGTTTGTTCAAGTTTTTTTTATTGCGTGTTACGTTGTAATGCACCATTATATGCTTATATGCTACCTTGAAGAGGCTTATTGAGTCATTATTATGAAAGTGACCGACAAAAATTCAAATCTCAGTTTATTCTTAAACGTATATTATTAATTCTCTTTCTGGCATTACAGGATTCTACTAAATTTTAAATACAAAGTCAATAAGTGTGAGATTCGACTTGGTATCTATTTTTCAAAACCCAAAATAGCCTTGTAACAGCTAGTAAATAAATAAAATAGTTAAAAAAATGGGATTTATAAAATAAATAATATAAAGCTAAAGAGTTTATTTGTATGTTTAAACGCGCTAACCTCAGGAACGTAGAACGGAATTGAATGTGTAAGTTAAAACATCTGACGAGGAAGACTATAGGCTAGAATATAACATCATGTTACGACTAATAGGAGCCGAACAGTAATAAAAAAAAATTGTTAAAACGGGATAAATTTTTAAGTTTCTTGCGGACATAGTCGCGGGCAAGTAAGCTTTATTTAGCTTTATTTAATGGCTAGTATGCTTTATTTACCCGACCCGATATTCTTCAAAGCCATTAAAAAGAAGCGGGAATGAAACTTGCTAATTAGCCTATATTACAAAGACCTTAACGAAGATTTTTTTTCATGCCCTATTTCCACTATATTCACTTCGATTTTACAAATTTATAACAAATACACGACCGGTTTTGACAAAGGCATCGTAAGGTTTTGTCAAAACCGATCGTGTGTTTGTTATAAATTTGTAAAATCGAAGTGAATATAGTGGAAATAGGGCATGAAGAAGTGTGATTCATTAAAATTGAATATGAATTTCCACCACGAACCAACAGTATAATCAACTACATTTACATTTCAGAGTGTTATTTTTTTTGTAATAGGTCGTGGTCATGTGTCACTAGGATAAAAACCCATAGTAAAGGCTCATCATCTTAAAGTTGCTTTACTAAATAAAGCATACTGTGGCAATCTCGACTTATTCTATTTTGTTTTAGGGGTAAATGAATGGTGCGGAAATTGAAAGGATTGATATAATTTAACGAAGCAAATCCGTCAACTGAACGCCGTTTGTCCACTACCGTCAATCGAGATTATGTCGGCCTGATAAAATGCAACTTTATGATCTAGGCTATAGGTATCATTTTCAAGTGACATTGTTCTATCGTCAATGTCGTCTCCGTCATTAAAGGCGTAGAGGAAAATGATACCTGTAGCCTATGTCATAAAGTTGCATTTTATCGGGCCGAAATATTCTCGTTATCGGTTGACGATGGTTGTGGACAAACGGCGTTAGGGCGTTTGTCCATAAGACGCCGTCACCGCCAATGACATTATGTTAGACAAATAAAAATAATATCTATGTACGCTTCACACCACGTCAGTCTGGCCCTGTGCTAAGTACCCGAGGGACTTGTGTTACAGGTAC
>JAOTAV010074147.1:0-13164 GCA_026546445.1 Cyclargus thomasi | reverse complement strand
TTTAAAGATATTTAGGGGGAAAGCGAGCAGATGGGTTACCTGATGGAAAGCAACTGCCATCGCCCATGGACACTCGTAATATTCGAAGAGTCGCAAGTGCGTTGCCGGCCTTTGTAAGGGGAAAAGGGAATGGAATAGGGATAAGGGGAATAGGTAAGTCGGGCCACCTGTAAACTCACTCACTGGACGAAACACAGCACAACGCCGTTTCACGCCAGTTTTCTGTGAGACAGTGGTATCACTCCGGTCGAGCCGGCCCATTGCTCTCCCACAGCAAAATATGTATGTAGTATGGATATAGATTAAATTATTATACATTTTCAGAACACAGCAAGCGGCTCTCTATACATTGACGACGGTGAGACTTACGACTACAAAACCAACAACTATGTCTACGCGAAGATCACATATGACACTTCTAAGCTGTCTTACAAGTGAGTAATTAATGTAATTTAGAACCAAACGAGCAAACGATTCACCTGGTGGAAAGCGACTACTGTGACCATAACAATCGTTTAATTATTTAACATTTGTTGACCCCTTCTCACATGGCACGGCCGTCGTGCTAACATACTAGAATCACGGTGGCCGTCTAACTTATGTATAGACTTGTATAAACGCTTTCACATGAACTTGGCCGCAACACGGCACGTCGACCGGGCAGCGACTGTGCATACTGCTATCGTATATGACATTATTATTGACTAAACCAGAGATTAAGTTTTGGACTGGATGATACCCGCAACTCCTTAGCGCCAAAATTCTGATACTAACAGTGGTTTTTCTTTGTCTTCCTCTCTACAGATTCGTTAACCCCAAAGCCACGTATCCTACCAAGTCGTGGCTGGAACGTGTAGTTATAGCCGGCATAAAAACTGCCCCCCGCTCGGCTACGTTACGCAGCGGTGCCAAGTCCACGCCGCTGCAGATGACCCTGCATCGCGGTAACGACGTTTTAGTCATCAGAAAGCCGGCCGCCAGCATGGCGCAGGAGTGGGAGATCGAGTTCGCTTATTAGGGACACCAGCAGGCATACCATGGCGACCAGGAAAGTGTTTCTTTCTACAGAGAGACAGACAAAGTGACGGGTGCACAAAGGAAATCTGTCTGTTCACCCCAACTGTCTATTTTGTCTACCTTTCGGTCGCCGTGCTAAGTCCCCAGATGGCGCCACGTAAACTTAAACTAATTAACCCTTAAAGTAAAATTTGAAAACTACCCCCAAAGTAGATGCGTAATTTTTTCTGCAGCAAACGTGTTTATCATGATGGATTATTGGTCAAAACATTATGGATGATATCAGCGTCATAATAAAAAAAACCGCATCGAAATCGGTTAGCTTGTTTAGATGCTACACACATACGTAAACAGAAAATAATTGAAAAACTACCCCCAAAGTGGATGAACATAATTTTTTTGCGGCGAAGGGATAGATGATGTTGTGTTGTGTTATACACAACGCACCCACGCGCGTCGTTGACATATGGCGGCACAAGCCGACGGCCTTCTGATTTGAAGCCTCCGACATAGTTCTCCGATTTGCAATTAGTAAAGCCGACGACCTAGCCTGTAGCCGACATGTCGGCGACTTCGGCTGCATAGATGTGTACTGCGTCATAGACATACTAATTTACTTCAATATACGTGTTTTACTAACGTGGCGCCACTAGTGAAAGAGTTTGACAGTTTAATTCCTTTACAGGAAGTGTAAGATATTGAAATAGTCTAAGAGCTGAAGGTAATTTAAGTGTCTTCGTAATAACCGTTTATTGACGTACTGTATTAATTTAGAACACAATACAGTAGTATCAAGGAATTTGATTCCTCATGGGGGACCTACTTAATTTGACTGGGCTATGTCAATCTGACAGATCCCAACTAACATTAGCCGGAAACAACCCAACCAAATGACGAAGATCCGACTTTTGCCTTTGTATAAATTTTGAAATCCCGATAAAAGTGGACAATATCGATTTCCTGTAACAGCATCAAGTGCCAAGTATTATAGTTTAAGATCTAACATATTACGTTCACTTGATATGGCGTCAATAAGGCGTTTCCAACAATTAGAGAATAGTTAAAATCTATAGTTTATTTATGTGTATCATGTAATAGAAAGTTTTAACACTTATGTAATGCATATCACGTAAGGTTAGGGTTTTAGCAATTTTTATTTGTATATGTATGAGTAAGTTTCTTAAAATAATACTTGTAGTCCGTCACAAATCAAACAATTGAACCTCGTGATGGAGTTTGTGTGTATAATTTCCTTTTCAACAATTGCAGATATAATTGTATTTATTATGTGATGCTTTTACATGACATTTATAATTGCCATTAAAACGTTACCCGCTCTTGGACTATATAAATTAAGATATTACTAGGTGAATGTTATTCAAACAATAAATTAATTATTGTAAGTCTTTGTTATTAGAAGCAAGACAGTTTGTAAGGTTTTTTTAAATGAAATACACCTCTACCATTTTTTTTGTTTTTTTTTTAATAGATTTATAATTTTTATATTTATTTTTATATAATAAACATAAGTAGGATTGGTCAACTCTCACTGAGTTTTTAATGAGCTAAACAATATAAAATTTCGTTTGTATATATGAACATCAGCAATTTTGGTGAGTTCATCGTAGTCGATAAAAGGGAATCGAGTTCGCAACGCTTTGACTATGCCTGTATGTGAATTGAGGCTCTCAAGTCTCAACTTACATTTCTACTGCAACTCGCAACTACTCATAGTTGCAGCTTGTAGTAGGTTGACTCTGACAGCAAGCTTAAACCTTTCTCAAAAAATTACTTCCAAGGTGATAAAGAATGTTTCCTTTACCTTAAAAATAATCTGTAAAAAGCTATAATTGTCACGACTCACGTTAGCCCATTGCTGTCATTTGTCAGGTGTTCGGTCAGTGTCAAAATCAAAATAAAAAACAATCAAATTTTTGTAATGCTTTTTCCTTCATCGGTGAAATTTGCAAGTTTGTTGAGTAAGTTGAGTTATAACAATTTAAGTCTTCACATCACTAGAATGGCTTCGAATCAAAAGTGGAGTGTCGAGAAAAGTCGCATACTCGGCTTACCGACGGAAGAAAAAAGGAAACTTTACCGATCTGACTTTATTACGCTCGATAAAGTTGAAACTTGGTCCCAATATTTTAATTTGGACAAGGGCATTACGGACAAGAAGCCGACAGATGACGACTTGAACGAGTTTAGAAATATAACCTTGGATACAGGAAAAAACAAGGAGCTTAGTCAGAAAGTGTCTATATTTAAAGGAGACATCACAAAGTTAGAAGTAAGTTAAACAAACATACACACAAGTGTATTTCTTGTCTCATTAATCGAAAAACTAGCACTTACAATTTAGATGAAATTAAGAAAGTATGCTCAGTTTAGATAAAGCCAATAGCTGTTCTAAACAAAATAAAGAACCTTATTGATGTTTCCTAATTTTACTGGTTGCAGATTGATGCTATAGTAAATGCTGCAAACTCTCGTTTAAGAGCTGGTGGTGGTGTGGACGGAGCCATACACAAAGCTGCGGGACCACTGTTACAGGTATACTGATCATATTTATCCCCAATGCCAAAAGAGGTGTATTATACATTAAAAAAAATGTTATATATGTCTTAAAAGAGAGGTGATATACATAAAAAAGGGTGCTATACATAAAAAAGGGGTGTTATACATGTTTAATTTTTCTATGCTTGTGTCTATGATAGCTCACAAAAAATAAAGCAATGCTATTTGTATTAAAGCTGTTTATATGTAAATGTTCTTAGGCATATTTGATCAAAATCAGTTGAGCCGTTTAAAGTTGTGGAGAGAGAAAGTGAGGTAGAGAAAATAAAATTGTTGCTAACAATCTTTTTAAGGCATTTCATTTTATCTTAAATGCTCAAATTAGTAAGCTGATGATATCAAACTTTGTAATTTTATAAATTTAGGTTTCTTATGAGAATTATCCTTTTTAGGACGAATGTAACTCCATTGGTGGCTGTCCTACGGGGGAAGCGAGGATTACTGGGGCATACAATTTACCAGCAAAATGTAACATACCATTTTTTTTCATTTAGGAACTACCTTTGGTGTTGTTAGCATAGAAAAAATACCCCTTTAGAAATTGTAATTAAAGTATCCTGTAGTCTAAGGGCCTCTTTACAGCTTTCAGATAGTTTATTCACAACTTTGTTTGACATATTTTGGTATGGAGAATATGTCCAAAAAGAAGCAGTGAAACAGGCCCTTACTCTGTTATTAACTGTAGCAAATTTCATACTAATCAGTTCAGTAGTGTTAGAGTTATTGACTCACAAACATTCAAACAAATAAACTTTCAAACACGTTGGAAAGACTTAATGTGAGCATTCATAAATATCCATTTCTATTCCAATTGATATAATTTTCATTTTGCAAATGTAATGTTTCAGATGTCATTCACACGGTTGGACCTCAAAACGGTTCAGCACCTAATCTGAAATCCTGCTATGAGAAGAGTCTGGCTCTGCAAAAGAAAAACAATTTAAAATCAATTGCATTCCCTTGCATTTCTACTGGGATTTACGGTTTTCCTAATCGTCTGGCAGCTCACATTGCATTACAGTCAGCGAGGAAATATTTGGAAAGTAATGATTTAGACAGAATCATTTTCTGTACTTTCATGCCTGTTGACGTTGATATCTATGAAACGTTAATGCAAATATACTTTCCAGTTGACTAATGTATGACTGAAATGCAAGACATGCTTGTGTTGTATTGATGTAAGAGTAAAATGTATGATATACTCTTGTAAACTTTGTCTAAAATTATTTTATAATAATATACCTTGGTTTGATAATGCTGATTTTATTTATTGTTATCTGTAAGAAAGCTAATAAATACCATTAAATTATATATATCTTAGACAAGACTCCCGCGTCAATGAATATTTGTTCCCATATTTACTACATAAGTTGCCATATGCAAAAGAAGGCGTAGATTGATTTGACGTATATAAATTGATAAATGACAGTGACATTTTGTCAACAAAAATATTGGGTTCTCGTTTCGATCTGTCCCATTTTATTTTATTTCTATTGTTAAAATAACGAAATTGGATCTCTTTACTATCAATATCATAATGTACAGAACCTTTAACCAAAAAGCATAACAGTGAACAAAATATTGTAAGATTCTACCGTGATTCTACCAAATATTGACGTTGTACAAATAGTGTTGAAATGTCCGCGAATGATTTAGAAGGCAGCGAAGATTTAGATCATGTTACCTTGGTTCGTATGGAAGATGTCCAACCAGAAAAAACGGATCTGTATTTGGATAACGAGATGATCGAAAACTTGGAGTACGACAACGAGTGCGTTATTGACGATCGTGGTGAAGACTGTGATATAGGCAGTATGGTTCCAATAAAATGGGAAGAGGTGGAAGAATCCCAGGACACTGATACGGACTGCGCCAGCGAGCAGGGGAAGTTAGATAGCCCGGAAGACAGTAATGACACTTCGGAATACATCATTCCGGATATAACAAGTTCCAATGTTGAAACTAAGGTAGGGTTGCCTTGGTTGGTCTTGTGGTGTAGAGCATTTTGAAGGTGATGGGATCGATTATCGTCAATATTTCTTTGTTTAGGATCTTTTACCTTTCTTCCTGACAAGCATGTGACTTATTTATATTAGGCACATTATATTTAATCTCATTTCTTCACTATGTTAAAAGCTGATAGGTACTATGATTAGGAACTCCTAGTAATTTTTTCAATAATTTAAACACTTAAATTATTTTTTAGGAGGGCATAATAGAAGTTTCAAACCAAACTCCAAGCAGTTGGCCAACTTTAGAAATTCTACCAGGAGGTGTTATTAAAGACGCTGACAAATACGAAGACATGAATTCCGGAAAAAACCAACTGAAGAATAAGGAAATGGTTTACGCATGTGCAAAATGTTCCCAGAAGTACAAACACTTGTACTGCTTAGTGCGACATGTTAAATGGCATGAAGATGAGGAGAAAAAGCTAAAAAATTCAGTAACGAGTACCGCAACACCAACAAGTAAGTATTTTATAACATCAGCTAATTCTGAAAGCCAAGTTAGCTTAGCCAGTAAAGTATTTCCTTAAACTGTAAATTACTTTCCAATATCCATACCAACATCCATTATTTCATTCTATAAAATAATGACATGTTATAATAAAAAAAAACTAATTTTTTTTTTCAGGAAGCTTATTGAAACCTATAAAAAATGCTGTTCAGCCGAAAAAAGAAGAGGTTGTCCTACAAAAAGTATATAAAGTTAAGAGCATTAAAATGCAAAAATTTCCAAAGCGCACCAAACGTAAAACGAATTGTTCATAGTATAATATGTTTACTTGTTAGATGTTGGTATATTATGCAGAATAGGGAATATGCACATTTTTTTTAAAATAAAATAAACAAAAGGGTTCAATCAAAGGGCTAATGGTTCCATAGCAGCAAAAAGGAAACGTTTGTGGGAAATCAAAAGTATTTGAAACACACATACTTACCAAGTTTTAACAGTGCAGTCTCTATAGTTTCGGAAAAAGGTATCTGTGACATACAGACGGACCGACATCACGAATCTATAGGGGTTCGTTTTTTCCCTTTTGGCTCTAGAACAGTAGAAGTTATGCTTACATGACCTTACCTTTTCAAATCACAATCGAAATATTTTTTATTCAACATATTAAGTACTTTAAATATAATTTTTGAAATTCGAGACTATGGTGCCTACTGTCATTAAATATTATTTTGCATGCATTGCATATAAAATTTTATTTTTTTGGTACTCTCACATAATTTTTATAATAAATTTAAATCAAACATGTATTTATGTGCATATTCCCTACCGTTAGATTAGTTAGGTTAAGAAAAAGATGCATATATTGTTGAAGATGCCAATTTGGTCACCAAAAATTCAGAGATTTTATTTCAAAATCACAGTTATAGTGTTTTATTGTTATGGATCTATGACATGACTTAATTTATTGATATACTCGCATATTGGAACCTGAAGAAATTTGGCAATTTTAAACAGCACACTTGTAATGCTTGCATTCTGTAAACACCGTGTCAGTAATGTATGAACTAGTATAGACGCTTTCACATGAACACCATCTTGGTGAGTAGCAGTCTTCCACCGTCCGCATAACTTTCTGCCTCGCACAGCAAAATTGTGGAGTGAATTATCGCCAGTAACATTATCATACCGACCTGCACACCTTGAAAAACAGAGCGTATTCCCTCTTAAAAGGCCGGCAAGGCGCCTGCAACCCGTTTGCCCCTTAATTTTATGAAAAAAAACAAAAAACATCCTCCTGCTCCAACTTAGAACTAGCAACTGAAAGAGACAAGTGTCAGTTGAAAGCCGAATTTCATCAAGTTCGTTGACCATACCTACGCCGTTTGTCTACCGCACGCCGTCCCCGTCGACGTCGTTTTGGCCCTATAAAATGTTACTATGTAACATATGCTACAGGTAATTTTGCTCTACGCCACTACAGATCGGCGACATGGACGCTAGAAAATGAAACCTACAGTCTATGTCATACATATAGTAAATAAACTTATTGACGTTGACGGCGTGAGATGGACAAACGGCCTTACGCTAAAATATTTAGTTTCCGACAGATTTAGGACATGTTTCACTGCTTACTGATTAAGTGTTAGGCTATCCACAACTTTTTAATTCAATATCTGTCAAATAAAGTCGTGGATAGACTATCTGTAAGCGGTGAAACAGGCCCCTAAAGTAATAGAAAATAAATTATTATCAAATAAAAGTAACAACGCCAATTCAGTTTTGAAAGTAGTGCATTAATATTCATTTTGTGGGATAGTAGAAAGTTTCTTATTATAAGTTCAATAGTTGAGTATATAAGAAGCGTGGTGTGTTTTTATAAATAATTATAAAGTGAAAAACTCATTAGGGTCAGTTATCGCCCGTATATTATTTTCAAAAATCAACCTTCTGTAATTTTTTGTAAAATCTTAAAACAAATGTACATATTTTATTATTTTCAAAATTTATATAAAAAAAGTTGTTTTATGTGATATTGTTTATTTTTTAAATTTTAAGACTGTTTTTAAACATTCATTATAAGAGACCTAATATTGGATGATCCTTTAGGAAAAAATACCATATGTGTAAAAAATAGAGGACCGATTCATTATTGATGACATACTCTATGGTCTTACCATTTAAGTTGTACACTCTCTATATTGTAGTCCTTGGTATTAATGTATGTATGAAGCATGATCTTGAAAATTCTATTCATCTGTATAAATGGCTCATTTAGATTCACTTGCGCTGCCGTCTGCAAGTGTTGCTCACAAATAGTTTAACATCCCGCTAAAGAACAACTATTTTGAATTTTTTTTTATTAAATAATCATAACATAAAATTTCGTGAACTTTTTTTAGACAACCCAGTTGCGATATATTGATATTTTACTGCGATATTTTAATAAAAAAAACATTTTTTTTCGTTAACTAATTCAGTAAAGGTTGTTTTATAGCAGGATATACAAGTGGGTGCGAGTGAACTATTCACATTGTCGAGCTGCTTTCCTGCTCAATTGCCTGCCCAAGAGCTGAATGTAAATTACACAACAAGTTTAAATATCGATTTACAACTGCTTCCAGAATATCAAACAATATAATTTTAGTATACATTTTATTATGATTGAGTTTATTAAATTAAAAGTATCGTTTAAAATCTTTTATTTATTTAATGATAACTTAAAAATAAGTAAAAACCTTTATACAATATGATCTACTCAAATACAGGAAGTAATTTATATTTTAATACTATATAAAAAACACTAAACTTATCAGTCAAAAATAATCTAAATTAATCTTTGTAATCGTTTTAACTCTTCTTGTTTTTCTGATAGCCGTTCATTATCTAAAATCTGATCATTTTCTGCTACTGTACTTAAATATTTATCGCTCGTCATTCTATCTTTTAATTTCTCTATACTCTCTTCAATTTTCTTCACTCTCTTACTAATTCTTGTTTTTGCAGCCGATAGAACATCATCAATGTCATCTCCTTCTAATTCAATTCCTATTTCTGTATCTTTATCTAAATTCGCATTAATTATATTCTTATTATTCACTTCTTCAAACTTAACACCACTACTTCTAGATAGATTTAAAACTATTTTAGAATTGGTTTTTATATTTTCTAATAGTTCATCATCTTTGCTTCTTATGTATACCGTTGGTTTTAATTTATTTGATATATTATAAAGTCCTTTTACTTCTCGTATTAGATATATCGTATTTAATAATTTATTTACTTGTGCTTCAAGATTTTTGTCGTGCCACATTATAAAATCTGCACTTCTTGGCAATTCCAAATTACCCGTGTTGTTGAAGTTGTGTATAATATTTGTTTCGAAAACTGGTATTTTAGGCATTACCTCTTCAGTTATGTAAATCATGAATGGAGCCAAGCATCTCAGAGAGGTATTCAAAACTGCCGAAAGGCAGTGAGCGTGCGCATAGCCAACTTTAAAATTATCATCTTCAAAACCGGGTTTCGTAGCCTCTAAATACACATCACAGAACTCGTTGTATATCATAGTTCTCAATGATTTAACTGCTGTATGAAACTGATAAGCATCCATTGCTCCTTCAACTGTTTCAACCATATCAGCTAATCTACTTAAAATCCACCTGTCAAAGAAAGTTAGGTCATCTATAGTTATTCTATCGTTAACAGGTTGAAGTTTGTCAAAGGAAAGTTGAGTATATTTAACACTTTGCCAGATCTTATTGCAGAATAGTTTGTTAGCGTGGCACTGATTTACATCAAAGTTGACGAAATGTGACCCAATATCTTGGGATAAAAGGGTAAATCGCAATGCGTCTACTCCGCATTGTGGTATACCGTTTGTAGTTGAAAAGTTTGTCTTGTGATACGCTACTGCTTTCTTTAATTCATCTTTGCTTAAAATTCCTTCTTTATGCATAGCAACCGCTTTATCTTTTAGCTTATCTAATGTTATTCCCTCTATTACATCTATGGGATCTATAACATTGCCTCTACTTTTAGACATTTTAGCACCTTTGTTATCACAAATTACCCCATGAAGTAGTACATCATTAAAAGGGAGTTTATCTGTCATCTTTAGACCTAATATAACCATTCTGTGAACCCAAAAACCGAGGATATCATGACCAGTAACCATTAGGTCTACTGGATAAAAACTTTTCAAATCTTTACTGGCTTCAGGCCAGCCTAGGGCTGCAAATGGATAAATACCTGATGAAAACCACGTATCTAATACATCTGTGTCTCTTTCTGCTTTGATATCATCTGGAATCGTTCTCAGAAATTTAGAAGCTTGTAGCTTAGCTGATTTCTCATCGGTTGCTGCTGTCCAAATCAAATCTTTACCGACGCTGCATTTGTATGCAGGTATCTGATGCCCCCACCATAATTGTCTAGAAATACACCAATCCCTGTCATCATTAGTCCAATCGAACCAATTCTTGACGAATTTTTCCGGCTCTATCTTCAGTTTGCCCTCTTTTACTGCTTGTGTTGCTAGTTTATTTATTTCACTACAAGATAAAAACCATTGCTCCTTAGGTAAATATTCAATAACATCCCCAGTTCGACTACAAATAGGTATAGTCATGTTGTGTGCTTCCACTGACTTCATGAGTCCCAAAACATTTAATTCTTCAACTATTTTCTTTCTACATTCATATTTATTGAGTCCATTGAATTTGTTAGCGTTTATTATTTTTCCTTCTTCATTAATAACAGTTACAAGTGGTAAATTATGGTTTTTGGCTACTGCATAGTCAATTTTACTGTGTGCTGGTGTTATTTTAACTGCTCCAGTACCAAATTTCATGTCGACCATAGTGTCATGGATTATAGGTATTGCTTCTTCTCTAAATGGGTGAACTGCGAGTGCTCCTTTCAAATGCTTGTACCTAAAAATTTATTTCCGATTAAGATACATTTCATTTATATAAAGGTTTTAGGTTCTTTATTTCAAAGAATGATTCCACTTCACCTCAAGATCATGAGCACTTGTATTCAATAAGCATTTTTCATTTCATTCTTAGGTAACAAGAGTGAGAACTTTTCATATTAGGGACAAAAAAGGCACAGCTTGTTAAATAACTCTAGTTTCTCTTAATCTTACCTCTCATCATCTGGATGAACGGCTATTGCAGTATCCCCTAACATTGTCTCAGGTAAAGTGGTTGAAACAAACACCTCCTCATCGCTGAATAATATTTTATATGCAAATGTATACAATTGTCCAAACTTCACAGGAGTTTTGTGGCCTGGTAACCTTATTTCTGTAGGTCCGGGTATAGCCAAGTTTTCTACTTCTATATCTGAGACTGTAGATTTTAGGACACTACACCAATTGACCAAGGCTTTTTTTCTATAAATATAACCTTTTTCAAATAGTTTTATAAATGCTGTGTTAACGGCGTGTGTATGTTTTGGACTCATTGTAAAAGCCTCTCTTGACCAATCCAAGGAGCAGCCAAGAGTTCTGAGTTGCTTGGTTATGGTGTTGCCATGTGTTTCCTTCCATTTCCACACTTCTTCACAAAACTTTTCCCTGCCTAGTGTATGTCTATCAAAGCCCTTGGTACTGGACATATATTTTTCTACTACACCCTGTTAACAAAGAGAATACCTTCAAGTGCAAATACAGAGTACAAGTAAGAACAAAATATATCTTGCTTGTTTACATTAACTAATTTCAGTTACTGAAGCAAGCAATTTTGCTTTTTGTAATGCATTTGCAAAATGAAATTCACTGCAAACAATTTAAGTCTGAAGCTCTTAAATGTCCAAAAAAGTTTGATAAGAGAGCATAGTGTTCTCTTTTATGCATGTATATCATTAGGTGCCCTCAAAAATTATATGTTGTAATAAAAATTAGGCCTTAGTTGCAGATCTATAAAAATTATTACCTGTGTAGCAATCCCAGCATGATCAGTACCAGGTAGCCATAACACATTGTAACCTAATGATCTCTTACTTCGTGCAATCACATCTTGAATTGTGCAAGACAGTGCATGACCTGTAATCAATGATAGCGTAAATTATTATCATTTTTTTCAGAGTGCTTTCCAATTTTAGATGCATGATCATTATATACATATATCTTGCTTTCCATGCTAGTTTGGATAAACTTGGACAAGTTGCAATGGCTTGGTTAATACACCTGCACTGCAGTGCGAAATAAATTTTTTAGTGCCCTAGTGTATGCACAATACATTCATGCACATTGCACTAGCTTTCCCTTTACACTTATAACTCAAGGACTGAATGTTTTCCATGCCCATCTAGCCCGTTGTGAAGTCGTAAATTGTAACCAACATGTAAAATGTATTTTTTTAATAGACGAACTGGTTTACTTTAGAAAAGTTTGTAACCCATTTTCTAAATGGTATAACCTTACCTAGATGTAGTTTTCCGGTGATATTTGGCGGTGGTAAGACCATGGTAAATCGCGGTTTCTTACTATCAGGCTCCGGTTTAAAAAGCCCATTAGCTTCCCATACATCATATTTGTCTTGTTCAACAATTTCAGGCTTGTATGCAGCGGCCGAAAGATTCTCTCTAGGTTTAATGATAACAGTGCTTGATTCACATCTTCTATGGATCGTTAGATAGGGAACAGCAAGATCTCTTTTTAATCTCATCATATTCAACGTAAAAAAATATTTAATTTATCTTTGATTGGCTTCTTAGAAACGATATATATGAAAAAATATTTGTAAACATTGAACGTTTTACTTCTTCTTCTTTGTCGTCCTCTTTATATGGCGCTACGGCTATATAGCCATGGCCACTGTCAAGTAAAGGCGGGAAATCAATTTCCTTGTTCAAATAACATTTCTATCAACGTTACATAATATGGTCAAGTCTGAAGTCTAGTCAAAGTCAAGGTTAAACGTCGGTCAAAGCGTCAAGTCAGTCAATTTAGTAGACGCTTTACTAAAATTTCAAATGAAGTTTTGGAGAGTTACATAAAATAGCACGTTCTTTGAAGTTCTTTTTCTTCTTTTATTTATTTATTTATATGGCGCTTGGCTACAACCATGGCCAGTGTCAAGTAAAGGCGGGAAATCAATTTTCTTG
>JAOTAV010074136.1:2142-13168 GCA_026546445.1 Cyclargus thomasi | reverse complement strand
TACGTTTTTATGTGGGCAGCAAACAAATGCAGTAAAATTAGAATATTATTTTATCATTTTAAAATACAGGCTCAATAACTAGCAGAGAGTATCAATAATTTTAGACTTAAAGGAGTTTTTCGCGGTTGTGAACAGATCGACCGTGGAATATTTGTTATTTTATGTATGTAAGATTCTGGGGAGAACACAGTTTCTTCCGTAGTTGGTATGTTGAAATAGAACTTTAAACATATATGTTTGACGCGTTCTACGTAGTGGGGTGTTGAAAATTAATTTCAGAAGGTCAGGGCAATCCAGGTGTCCGTTTAAGATGTCGTATAATATTTCAATTTTATGTAAGTCGTGCTGTATTTGTATTTGACATAACGCGACATACATGACATAACTAAATTATGAAGTACACAATCTGACTATCAATTTTCCCAATAATAAGCAAAAGTTTATATCTCATACAGGATTTATTTGCAGTCTGAATTTTAAGGATTTAAAAAATCATGTTTAATGCATTCGCGTTCGCAACAAAATGCCGCATTAATGCAATCAAACAAGTTCCTGTGAATATAATGCAATCCCAAAATGAAACTTTTCACTTGCCTTTCAAAACACCATGCATTCTACAAAGCACCATAGAAAAAGCTATTTGAAAATTAATTCTAAAAAGGGTGTTGAAAATGCCGTTGAAAATGTTCCTGTGAAAATAATGTATACTAATGTTCTTATGTTACCAGAAAATAAACAAAGTAACAAATGAGTCATAAAAATGAAATAAATAAAATTTGTTTAAACTTACAGTCGAATAGTCATGCTTCACCGCGAAATGATCGGCTTGACCATAGGAATACCATGGCCGCACAGAAAACCAGCATGTCGCGTTCGCGCTGTGTTCCGTCGACTAAGTGTCTGAACTGAGTGAATTTACCGGAGTCCAAGTGCTTACTTTCAAAAAAAGGCCGCTTACGCACCTGCAACTCTTCCGATTTTGCAAGTGTATATGGGCTGCGGCAGTTGCTTATTGTGTCCCGTGAACTCGATTGATTTCATATGAAAAATATGAAAAAACACTCGTTTACTTTACACAGGAACCTAATAATAATAATAATCAATTATTGTCCGCGACTTCATCGGCTTCGTTTTTGCCAGTTTTCTTGCTTTTCTCTTGAATCTATCCCGAATTTTCTAGAAACCTCACGGAACCCGAGACCTTCCCAACGAATGGAAATACGTGAAAATCGGTTTGTGCATTCTGGAGTTATACCGTATACAAACTCGACTTATTTATATATAATAGATAGCCGTTCACAAACTCGAACACTTGCCGCGCCGTTTCGTCCGATTTTGCCGAAAACTCAATGAGGGCTTGAGTTCGATTCCTTCAGCTTTGATAGATGTGTTTTTACTGGTTAAAATTGTACCTCAAAATAAAAATAAAATTTTCACGTACTCACGCACACATTTACGGAACCACGCGGCACGTTATCTTTCCTACGTGATTGGTTGACGTGCATTGGCTCACACGTGAATAAACAGGCTTTGTTGTTCACGAAACTTTGTCTGTAGTTTTTAAGCGGTCTAGCTGTGAAATAAGGCGTCATTTACATTTTAATGCACTAAATTAAAATGTAAACGGAACCCAATTAACAGCATAGGACAGAACAAGATGTCTTGTATTTTTTTTCTGATTGTAAAAAATCAAGCAAATACGGCAATCACTGACGTATATTTCCGTACGCATAATCAACATGGCGTTCATTTCAAACGTAACGGATACCGATCAGTAAACTATATGTCGGAAAACACCCTCGATACGGCTTTGTACAATATTAAAAATAAAAAACCAAAATCAATATCGAAGGTCAAAAACAACGAGTTTTTGCTACCAGGGTGAAGCTCGTCCTAATTTAGTTCGTAACTTATTGATAAATGACTTTCGAGGGCAGTCCTCGTCTAAGAAACAACCGAAAGTTCTATTTATTTGACAGATTCAATAATGGCCATCGTAAAACGGCCATAGGGTCGAATCCATAATTTAAGAGCTTTCACGTAAAACTAAAAGTTAAGTTAATGAACTAATTTTATTTCTGTATTCTAATAACAATACGAAAATAATTAACTTCATTTAATTGATTTATGAGCTTACCGTGATAAATAACATTTCGATGTAGATTTGTCATGACAAAAAAGACTGAAAATTTATACGTATCTACTAGATTTTTGCACAAAACATTTATTAAATATATTGAGCCATGCACTTTACCGGACCAACGCCAGAAATTTTCCATTACAATATTAAAGTAAGTAGACGAAATTTCCACGTCAAATTCAGTGTAGCCTTTAGCCATTTCAGCAGTGTGACCAGCGAATGAAAAGCCTCGAACTTTTAATTTTCTAACTGGCAACTGTAATTGCATTCCTCGAGTAATTGACGTGCATTACAATTCTGCCACTTTGGGTTATCGCCTTTGTCCTGACCTGATTGGATTGTAATGGCTACTGTATTAGGGTCCGCGCACATTGTGATAGGTGTCGGCTGCAGCGGGGTGCAATTTCCGTGTTAATTTCTAATTTATTGCGCACTAAGCTTCTGCATCTCTACGAGCGTTTTCATATTATCCGGTCCGATTGTCAGGCGCAGACAGACTCGGTCCGCGAGATGGCGTGAGCACCAAAGCTAGCGAAAATGTTTGACTACCCTTAATACAACTCACCAAGATAAATAACGAAAGTAAAATAGTGTTTATTATTAAAAACCTGGTAATAAATTGAGAATAGCCCCTTTTTCCTACTTAAGCACTTATCAAATTATGATAAATTTAAAATATATATATTCACACCAAAAAATGCATATTATATAGCAAATTATGTTCTGTTATAATACTAAATTGATCCGAACAATTTAGTAATGGTTAAAAGTAATTATGATCAAATTTTAATATGAAAATGTATATCGACTGTTTATTTTCAACCAAATAATCATTATATATGAAATTATTTGGTAGTTTTAATACTGCCGTTAAATATTCTAATATTTTTCATTTCATAACTGTATTTGGATATTCTAAATATTATTGTTTGTTTAATATAATTTGTTTCCTATCAAATATAAAAATAGTATACTCATAATACAAGTTTTTTTTATCAGTGTCAAAATTTCAACTCTACAGCTAAATTACCGTTCTTGAGATACGGCCTGGAGATGGACAGACACACACAATTCTTTATACTATGAATCCTAAAAACGATCATAAAATTTCTTCTAAGATTGCATTATTTGAGTGCTAAATTTAGCTCAAGACCGTTACAATAACATATCTGTTTCGGTACCAATTTGTATTCCACCCGAGTGTTCACATTAACTCGAATATTGCAATCGGAATTGTAGGTTAAAAGCTACTAAATAATTCAAATAAAATATATTGTTAAAAAGCAGTGAGTTTTTATTTTAGACTAGTTGAAAGTTGGCGCCCGCAACTCCGTCGCGCGAAAATTTGTATATAACGGGAACCGTACATTTTCCCGAGATAAAAAATATCCTATGTGTTGTCTAGACTTAATAGCTATTAAAATAGATTTATTCGAATCCGTTCAGTAGTTCCGAAGAATAGCGCGTACAAACCGACTAACAGATAGACAAGTTTTTTGTCGATTTGTGTTTTATTACTGTTCTCAAGTTCCACATTGATAAGTTTGTAAAAATTTTAACTATACAGACACGCCAATTTTACTGTTTTATCATAAGTATAAATATAGATAGACATACGCAACTCCGTTGCGCCAAAATTCGTCTATCGGGCGGGAACCGTACATTATTTTCGGGAGCTAAATCGGTCCAGCGGTTTGGGTATGAATAGGCGACAGACAGACAGACAAGTTCACATTTCAAATTAGTATGGGAGTATGGATAATATTAAGTCCGTCCATATTTAATTTGTTTCTGTCTTGTTTGTCTCAGTTTGTAAATTAATTTTTGCCCTCTTCTAGACGCTGAATTAAATTATTTGACGAATACGAGGATGTTTCGAGCCCTTGAGGGCTGTTTAAGTTTTGAAACTTTTAGATGAATATATAATTTCTGGGTGCAATTAAAAGCTTTTTCGTCTTCATTTGGCAGCTTTCTGAGGCTTATGGTCTTGAGAACCTTTGATATACGCAGTTTTTTTAATTTATTTACATTTAGAAAACACACGTAAGACTAATACTTATGACGCACGGGAGCCGTTAATTTTTTAATGATATTTAGGGGACAAGCGAGCAAACGAGGCTTACCTGATGGAAGGCAACTGCTGTGGCCCATGGACACGCGTTACATAAGAAGAATCGCAAGTGCGTTGGCGGCCTTTATGAGGGAATAGGGAATGGAAATAGGGATAGGGGGATTAAGCAAATTGGGCTACCGGTAAACTTACTCACTGAACGAAACACAGCACAACGCCGTTTCACGCAAGTTTTCCGTGAGGCCATCACTCAGGCCGAGGCGGCCCATTCGTGCCGAAGGTGCCGTGGTAAGCCTTCCGCGTAAGTCGATGGCGAAAAGTTGCAGGATTCTGGACAATTCCTCTGAGCACTCCCCGTGATAAAGTTTATAAAGGATGCAGAGCGAAGCTACATCTCGGCGCAACTCCAGGAGGTCCAGCTTGTTTGAAACACTATGGCAATCAAAAATCCGAGCGGCCCTTCGCTGGATACGATCTAAAGGGAGCAATTGGTATTTAGGTACCCCTGCCCAGAGATCAGAACAGTATTTCATATGGGGCCGAACCTGTGCCTTGTAAAGCTGTAGGCGTTGGATCGGACTAAAATACTGTCTCGCTCTTTTTAAAATACTAAGCTTCTGTAAGGCTAACTTAGCTTTACCCTCCAGATAACAGCGGAACTGAAACTGGATTTCACGCCGATTCTCCGTGAGGCCGTGATATTTTGCCACTCAAGCTGGTCTATTCGTGGCAAAGTTTCCCATAGCAATAATGCTACAAAGTTTTGAAAGCCACAACACAATTTAATAATGTGTGAAGTTTAGCCCTACAATTTTCACGTTGATATAACCTTTATAATAACGTATTCCGGTCACATAATATAGTATTTTGTACATACCCCTGTGAGGTCGGCGAGGGGTGCGGTGGGGCGGGGCCGGCGGAAATAGCCTTAAGTTATTGACGGTCGACAAACGAAGCCATATTTTATTGACTGTTTGTTCACTATTGTGAAAAAACCCCTTTGATTACGCCATTTCATGATTTGTCTAAAGCAAAAATGTGCCTGTGAGATTTTGGATTAGAATTCTGAAATGTATACTTCTATACTTCCATTATTTTTATTACATATATTATATTTTATTACATTTATTATTTTTTATTACATATATTATAAATGCGAAAGTGTGTCTCTCTGTATATCACCTCTTTACACCGAAACAGCTGAACCGATATAACTAAAATTTGGTTTATGCATACTTGTGCGACGTAGATGACTAGCAGCGACATCTATCGTCAAAAGAAAGAAATATCAATCTGGCCCTGTGCTAAGTACCCGAGGGACTTGTGTTACAGGTAGATACAAGATAACGGAAATATATTTAATTCTTTTATACTATACATATATTTAAGATTTTTATTATATAATACATATATTTAATGTACATCCATGACCCAGGAACATTGAAAAACTTTTTTTTGTTCCGTCGGCAGGATTCAAACCCGTGACCCCCGGCGTGAGCTACCAAAGCTCAACCACTGCGCCACAGAGGTCATCGAAATACATAATCTATGAAAAAACTTTACCAGTAGCATTGGCGTATCTAGACCCATTTTCGAGGGTAGCCTGATCCCCTTTTGACTTAAGTTCAGTAACTAGTAAGTATCTACACCATCTGTGGCTTTGACCAGTAACATAAAAAAATATTAGAAACTTCATGACACCCGTAACCCCGCTGTGCCAAAAATCGTTTATCGCGCAGGAACTATACAACTTTTCCGACATTAAAAGTATATAATATTATGATAATATATAATACTTTTTACTGTCACCGCCCTTTATACGCCTCTGAACTCTATAGATCTTACAGTTAGACATCGAAGTAAGTAAGTAGGTAGCTTACCACACTTTAGCTGGGTAATAATTTATTCAGAATGCCCTTAATATTGAAAATTGCAAATGTAAAAAACATTTCAAAAAGATTGCATCTGAAACAGGCATGAATTTGCACGGTTGTCGCGTTATTACACAAATTGCCGAATTAATTCTTGTAACCGCGACGTCGCAAAGTAAAAGGGGTAATACATTTGGAGCCATTCCAACTAGAACACTAAGTTTTTCAATATTAGTTTTAAGTGACATAAAATATCAATTTATATACGGAAAATTACTTTTAGTTGTGAATCTAGTTTTGGTAACAAATGTTGTGAAATATTAGCATGGGGACAAGCAATAACGCTAGTTAACAGGTTTAGTTGTGATTTAGACTTTTTATTTGACTTAGTGCCGGTTTACACTTAATTTAGTTAAGTTGCGAGTTAACTTGCGCGATCGGCTAGCTTAGTTATTTTGACGTTTGAACGGTAAAATCGAGTTAATTTGTAAGTTGTTAATAAAGTTGGCTTAAATAGAACGAGATCCTATTTTTTGGCGAGTTAAGTGAGAAGTGCTACCCCTGTCGCGTCTCCCGCGCCCCGCCAACTTTACTCACCAGCATGTAGACGTTTGAGTTTAGTGCAGTTCATATTATAATATTTAATTTATCAAAAAATTTAATAAAATGGGTATTTAGTTGAGTAAAATATTAAATGTAATTAGTTTGTGGGCAGTAATTGAGCAATTTATTTACTTATCTTGTTATCGAACCAGCAACTTATGATTACTTAACTCGCCTACGTTTGAACGTCACTTAATACTTTCTACTTAATTTTTAACTGTCCCTTTTGTTAACTCGCTACTGTACTTAATTAAATGTGAACCGGGCCTTAGAGCTTCTTTATTGTTGAATTTATTTAACCGGGCTAGTGTAATAAAAAAACAGTTATTTTTTTACTTGTTAATCATATTATGGACTGATTTTTTTAAGACACAACACTTTATTAATTAATTGTTATATACCGGGACCTTGGGCTCTTAGAATCAAGCTACACATTATGGTGGCTATCCCGCTTTTTCACGCAAGCAAAGCAGCGTGTGAAAGTTAATGCGATCATAAAGTACTATCGAAGAAATTGACGAAGAAAAAGCTGTTGACGAACCTACGTCATCGTCGGTCGGAATATGTACATACCATATGTAAGTTTTTTTATATAAAAATAAGTGGGCAAACGAGCAAACGGGTTACCTGATGGAAAACAACTACCGCCACCCATAGACACTCGCAACATCAGGGTTGCAGGTGCGTTGCCGACATTTTAAGAGAGAATACTCTCTCTCTTGAAGGTTTTCTCTTCTTGAAGTTGTGATCTGTCTGTATTTGACATAGCGTGACTAACTTTGATCCGCAATCTGGCTCTGAAAGTCTCCCTGATAGTACCTAATAAAATCAAAATAGGCTTATAAATCGAGTAACGTTAATCCATTTCACATCACGGCTATACGTTGATTAATTTAATCCGGGCTTTTATTTCATAAATGGAATGAAAACAAATGAATAACAAACCTGTGGGCTCCCGACTCCTGACACTCGATTCATTGGAGATAAGAATGTATTGAAATTTAATGTTCTCGTGGGCATTTGATGTTTCTGAAAAATACGGAGAGAGCTGATTCAGAAACATGATTACTGAATCGAGAAACTCGTGAATATTGGTAAACGCCCTTTGGGTTTTTTATAAATTGAATTCGTGATTTGATGAAGTGGATATAACTATTTTTTATAATGCGGCTACACTACATAATCGCCGATTTACGTTGTTTGTTATTCGGCACGATCATCGTGAGAGCGTCCATATAATAGGCACTAGTACTTTGATAAGATCAGAGCGACTATAGCCTAGTGGGTAAGAGCTTTGGTTCGCACTGGAGAGGGTGTAGGTTCGAATCCCTGTGCAGGCGTGTACCTATGAGACATATTCCGATCTCAAGTGCATAATACTCATTGCCGTGGGAGAGCCATGCTTCGGCACGAATGGACCGGCTTGGCCGTAGTGATACCATGGCGTCACAGAAAACTGGTGTGAAACGGCGTTGAGCTGTGTTTCGTTCAGTGAGTGAGTTTACTTGTGGTCCAACTTCCCTAATCCGCTATCCCTATTCCCATTCCCTATTCCCTCATAAAAGGCCAACAACGCACTTGTGACTCTTCGAATGTCGGGAGAGTCCATGGACGACGGCAGTTGCTTTCTATCAGGTAACCCGTCTGCTCCCTTGCCCTCTAAATATCATTGTCTTTCCCGGGACTCAAAGTATCACCATAACAAATTTCATAAAGATCGATTCGGTAGTTTAGGCGTGAGACGTATAGTGTAGTGAATATATAGGCAGAGAAACACAAAGTGTTTTTCTCTCTGTTTGTTTTTATAATATCAGTATGGAAGATATTTAATTTAGTGCTGTCCCTTTTACAACGACATTTATTGCGATCCACGTGAATGTGCCTATCGCACGAAAATGTTATTATAATATGTTCAAAATAGCATTGATAAAACAAAATATAAATAAAGGGCCAAAGGCCTACAAATTCGTAAAATCTTTCGGTCGTTTACGCGTTAGGAAGAAACCTTAAACTTTTATTGAAATTCTTTAAAACTTTTAAATTTTTAGCAGAATTAGCTGTTGCTTCCAACTCCGTTTCGCAGGTTTTTTTTTTTGCTTTTTTCTTGAAATTTTTTCTTAATTTTCTTTACTGCAAACCTCACGGTGCCGATACCTTTTCGGAGAATGCAAAATCGTGTAAATCGGTTGGTGCGTTCTGCAGTTCTAGCGTCAGGAAGGAAAACCCGACTTACTTTTATTAGACTAGCCTTTACTTGCGACTTTGTCCGCGTTGATTTTTCCTATTTTTCTGCTTTTTCTTGAATTTTTTCTGTTTTTTTTGCTACAAACCTCACGGAGCCCGAAACCTTTCCAACAAATGTAAAACCGTGGAATTAGATAAGTTCTATGCTTTAACGATTTTCGGTGCTGTTGTGTGATTACTAATTATCATCTGCGAAATCACATGACCCTTATAAACAGCGATCAAATTATGAAACTACATAGTACAATCAGAGAAGTTGAAACAGATACAGATAGATCTAAATGATTTTGTCGGGCTATGACAAACTCAGCAGACAGATCACGACTTACATGGAATTGACATATTCCGACCAATTCTTTGACTTTCCCCTACGTACATACGTACGTTTATGTGAATCGGGCTCGCTTGTACGCTCTCATTGAAACAATTCAAAAGTAAAAATTATATAAAATCAACATGTAAATTATGCAACTAAAATATACAATAATAATATTTATTAAGCAGTTATGGAGAACTAATTAACGTTGTAATCCGTCGATAATTCTAAACTAACAATAACAAAATTTACATAAATTAAACAGCTCAAAATGATATTAGAATAACCCCGGTCCGCGCCCTTTCTCGGATAATAACAACAAATTTAGCAGTCCCTTAAAACTTACTGGTATAATTACGTTAGCCCTAACAATACACCGTTGAGTTACTTTTACGGATCTTGAAATAATAAAGAACCTAATATCTTCATTTTGGAATGTAAAAATACAATTGTTGGGGGTCGGTGATCACGGAAGACCAGAGACAGCGGCGATCCCGCGGCTGTCATATCCTGAGTGGTAAACTTTTCCTCACTTTGGCATAGCACTGCAATAAATTTATTAATATTAGTTTTAAGTTCTTTTGTTTGTTGTTTCTTTTTTAGCCGTATTATTTATTTTATTTTGTATGCTGCTGAGTTATAAACGTATGTTCTTTTGATATGGCTGTGCAATGTTTTAGAAATGGGATTTATTTATTTATTTTTATTTATCAACTTTATGTATGTTCCGCTTAGATGACACCATAAAATTGTAAAACGACGCAAATTAAACTAATATTCTTATTTTTGAATCTCCAAAATATATTACGGTATAATTTTTCGGGTTTTTGAAATTACATAATTAAAATTGTAAAATGTTACAATTTAATACATTCGGTATGGGACTGCAGCTAACTTATTTTAAAATTTAAGTATTGTTGTAAACGTTGTTTTTCCGACACAATCTATATTATATTAATACGCGAATGGAAAACTTTGTTCCCATTTTTACGAAAGACGCGTAGATTTAATAGCATGAAAATTTTCCAGTTATAGTTGATATGAAGGAGCGTGGAATACCAATATTTTTTAAAATATGCTTTGATCTTGCATATTTTTAATAAATGAAACACTACGAACACTAGAATATTCTGACATGGCACGATTATCACACTTTTTTGTTAATGGTTAAAGTCTGTAATTTTTTAAATAAAATTTAATGGCCTGGTAACGAAACTTTTATGCCAAATTGTCTGCGATTGAATTAAGAAATATCTACGGTCGAATTTCGACAAAACATTATTTATTTTTAATCTTTCAATAAATATGAGAATCTTACGTAATAACGTTGAAATATAATAATGTATATGCCTCACCGTAAGATTTGGAATACCGTATGAACACTGTCAAGCGGATATAATTGTTGACTATATATCGAATACAGTAGTTAACGATAAGGCCCTGTATAACCGCTTAGTGATAAAGTTTCTGATAGGCCATATTTTTGTAACTTTTTTGACAGATTCTCCATACAACATCTCTCAAAAAAGTTGTAGATAGACCATCCGACACTTATCAGTAAGTGGTTAAACCGGCCCTAAGTATACAATTTTACGTAGTCATTTAATATAAATCAAGCCTCATTTTATATATCTTTACTGAAGTGGAATAGTTTGCTCAGTTCGTATGGAGTGGTGTGGTTAGAACATTCCAAACAAGAAAGTGGAATCGTTCAGCTGTACTTTGAAGCACATACTTACATTTTAAACAAGACTCCATATTGTACTTTACTTAATAGAATT
>JAOTAV010074135.1:27532-38292 GCA_026546445.1 Cyclargus thomasi | reverse complement strand
ATATTGGTATTCCACGCTCCTCCTCCATATCAACTATAACTGGGAGGAATTTCATGCTTTTACGTCTACGCGTCTTTTGTAAAAAGGGGTACAAAGTTTTCCGCTCGCGTATTAATATATAGATTCTAGAAATATACATAACTTGATGTTTAAATTGCAATGGTGCCTGCAGTCGGTTTCTCTTTTTTGGAAATTTAGCTTGTATTTTCTACGAGCACTTTGCATTTGGTTGGCAAAATTTGTTTTGAGTGTTGGTGACACTGTTCGTCTACCGCTCTTTTATCGATCTTTTATCGATTCTAGCATTGAATGAAAAAAATTTAAATCTTAAAAAGTAAGTTATGCAGATTTCCAAAAATTTCCTCCCATTTAGGTCGAGTATGGTATCAAAATGAAGGGATTTAAATAGTTATTATATTTATTAATATTTTTATATTTATTAATATTTATGATCAAAATTCGACCTTTAAATCTATCGCGTAGAGGAGCTATAAAAAACTTTAACCTATTTTTAATTTAATCATAGACTTTAATTTGGCATAATAGTCTCGTTACCAAGCCATAAAATTAAAAAAAAAACACAGACGTCAACAATATTTCGTGCATGATTATCGTGTAATGTCAAAATTTTGTAGTATGCGTGTTGTAGTGTGCGAAGCGTTTTATTTATTAAAATGTGTAAGATAAAAAAATATTTTAAAATAATATTGGTATTCCACGCTCCTCCTCCATATCAACTATAACTGGGAGGAATTTCATGCTTTTACGTCTACGCGTCTTTTGTAAAAAGGGGTACAAAGTTTTCCGCTCGCGTATTAATATATAGATTCTAGAAATATACATAACTTGATGTTTAAATTGCAATGGTGCCTGCAGTCGGTTTCTCTTTTTTGGAAATTTAGCTTGTATTTTCTACGAGCACTTTGCATTTGGTTGGCAAAATTTGTTTTGAGTGTTGGTGACACTGTTCGTCTACCGCTTTATACACAAACCCTTTTGGTCATTTCCCACTGTGTTTAGTGACTAGTTTACATAAATATCTCGTTGAAATATTTTGGGCTGAAGAAGAAATATAAATTTAAAGTAAAGTTTTATTTATTAAAAGAGAGAAAACCATCGATGGAAAGCATTCTCCCATGGCACTGGCAACATCAAAAGGGTTGAAGGCGGAATGCCGCACCTTTTAAGGCAAAATACACTCTCTTTAAGGTCTGCTGATCAATCCTTGGCGTTGGTATGCCCACAAACAGACTTGTAGGTCAGCAACGCAAGTCACACTTTGGGAAAATCCAAATTGCTTTAGAAACTTTTAAAATAATACTTGAAACTCAAGTTCTCACATTTAAAATGAAATTATTTGTAAGGAGTTCCGTTATATCTTGTTGTTCAGTGTAGATTTGTCACGGTATCGGATCAACTTAAGTGCAAGAGGAAAATGGAGCACATAAAATCTACTCGACCTATTCCCGACGTTGCTCCTCATTCCTTCACTAATGAGTTTTATTGTTTCAACTAACTTCTTCGTTCCTTCTTAATTATTATTAATGAAGAAATTTCTTATCTCACACTATATAAAGATTTGTATTTTTGTAGTATAGTGTAGTCAAAAAATGCTGATCCGATTTCAAAAATTCTTTCACCGTTGGATTACCATATTACTACAGATATAAGAAAGAAAGAAAATAAGCTACAATAATATCTTAAATATCGGCCAAGCGTCAGTTGGACTCACGAACAACGGTTTCGTATACAGGTAGTTTATTAGCTGACTTAGAATATTATAGGATCAAGTAAACAATTTTGAGTTTGGTAACTTTCGGTAGCATTGGCATAATTTGACATGAAATAAAAATTCTCTTAAGAATAGGAAACTAA
Organism: Cyclargus thomasi; assembly: GCA_026546445.1. Lineage (NCBI taxonomy): Eukaryota > Metazoa > Arthropoda > Insecta > Lepidoptera > Lycaenidae > Cyclargus > Cyclargus thomasi. Next base: position 36,417 of record JAOTAV010074135.1, on the reverse strand, counting down.
GAAGTATAATAAGAGCATTAACAGGTGTGCTAAAGTACCAAGTTAAAGTTACCAACACAAACAAAGCTAAATGTCCTTTCATAACTTGTTAGTCCAACTTGCACTTAGAACTTAGAAGCTGAACTAAGAAACGTACTTAGCTTAGTTCTTGTAAGAGCACATTTTGCCTGCTTGGAATTTTTATATTTCAGCCAAAACTAAATGTAAAATGAAATATAAGTACATTTCATTTTACATTTAGTTTTTTTTGCTCAAGCATTTGCTCCTTTTTTTCCAACTATTAAAAAAATCTTTGTTGCTTCTATGTTATGAGCTAACCTATTTGTTTTTAGAAACCTTACATTATGAAAGTAACTAATAATTAAAATTCATCATCATTAGTCTGTTTTTTAATAAGGATGCCTTTTTTGGGTTCCCAGAGGGTAAAAACGGACCCTATTACTGAGACTTCGAAGTCTGTTCGTCCGTCTGCCTGTATCTCAGGAACGTAATAGCTGAAACTATCACAGATTATATATTTGTATTGCCACTATGACAACTAATACCAAAACCAAAATAAATTTAATAATTTAGAGGGGCTCTTATACAATAAACGTGAGTTTTTGCTAGATATCAATAGTGGTAACAGCCTGTTGAAACTTAACTGTTGAAATTTTCACCAAATACTTAACTGTATTTATATTTTACTAATTAGTAATAAAATTTAAACAAAATCATAATTAAGTCGGGCTCTCTTAATAAAACCCGATTTTTGACTATGTTTGGTCTTATATGGTACTGAACCCTTCGAGCGCAACTCCTACTCGTATTTGGCCAATTTTTTTTTGAAACACTAGTTATAAGCTCAAGCTTATAACTAGTGTTTCAATCAGAATCACATGAAATTCTCAAGAATTTCATGTGATTCTGATTCACAGTTCTGAGTTACAGTAATCATGGATTAAATATCGAGATTAACCAAAGGTTAAGTTCAACCCAAATATGCGCCAGTTGACCTTAGAGCTATTTTAAGTTCAAGTTTTTGGTCTTTTCGTCCCTTTTAGTATTTAATCAACGGCAAATCCACGAAGAGAGAAAGCCCTAGAAACCCTCTTAAGTAGATATTGACTTAGGTAGAGCAGTTTCTAGATTGTTTAACCTTTTACAGGGCCTTATGCGGACGACATAATGATCACACATAGACTCACGGGAGTAGAATAAATTTGAACGAGATGTATAGGTATGAGGTTAGGGCTGTCATCCATCCGGGATTCCTTGCGTTTACTATACTTTCAAGGGCGTCCTTGTCCGCCCGCTTGGGGTCTTAAAAGTATCCCAATTCCCAAAGTTGTACAAGAAAATTTTCTGCATATACTCGTATATATTTTTTAATATTTTTACTGATTAAAATTAGAAAAAAAATTGAGGAAGGCCACAATGTATAATATTATCAGTAGAAGTCATAATATTATGTTGCCCAAGTATCAATGATAATAAGTTTTCATAATTATCATCTATACCTGCTGTTGTCAGCCCTAGCATGAGGTATCGATTCGCTCCCGACATAAAACCTTCCCAAAGAGCGAAGTCGCTTCAATAAGCGAATTTATAAATAGGGTTCAAACGAGGATTATTCCAGGACATTTTATTATAACGTAAAATAAATGGCTTTGATTTTGTAACGAATTTTTATTTAACCTTAAGCTTCGACCAGCGGCAAATCTTTCTTATTCTCGATAGCTTTTATTTAAATAGAATTGCCATAGTAAATGAAATTTTTAATTATCATCAATGAAAATAATATAGAGTAGGTAATGAATAATGATATATAATTGGGTCGGTAATTTATAAATTCCATGTAAGTCGTGAAATATCGATTGGGTTTGCCATAACGCACAAACTGGCTCTGTATCAACTTCCCTGATAGTGCAGGTACTTAAACGTTATTACAGCAAAGCGAGAAGACATCTTAAACAATATCCTTTCAAGTTTTTGCAGTTCGTGTACAGCATTTGTCTACGATGCCTAAGGGAACCCTTTCCTAACGGTCGAAACGGGAAAGAATTTTAATAACTATTATATATTATATTACTATGTGATTATGGCATATAGGGATCAGTTATATAGAGATGGACAGAAGAATGTAGTACACTTAGTAAGCCCCTTTTCACATGCATACGGTTGCCGTGCCGTATTGCAACCGTCACGTGAAAGGGTCGATACAAGTCCATGCAATTAGTAAGACAGTAGACATGTCTATAGTATGTAAGCACGGGTGACACACGGTCGCCGTATCTTGTAAAACACCTAAAGTTTTTCAAACATACTTTACGCGTCACGGTGACCGTGTGTATGTAAAAACGGACTAACGCTGGGCGAGGAGTACCTATCATTCGTTACGTTTTCTGTGGTTGTTTATAGAGACCTGGGAGAGGATGTATATTATTTCTTACTTACTGATAATATAAATTCGAAAGTATGATTGTATATTATCCAAACAGCTGATCAAAATCTCAAAACAGCTGAACTGATTTAAATATTTTAGTACTTTAAATTTTAAAAGACGGAAAAAGACTTATTGTAGGAAATTGTATTACATGGTAGGGGGGCAACTACCAACAATAAAATTTTTGGGGTTGTTCCACGAAATTTCGTTACGGGATAGCAGTTGGCTTCTAGTTTATATGTATGTGCTATTGACGTCAAAACAATAGCCTCTATCAATAACAGACGGCCCCACAATAGCGTTGCCTTGACTATCGCGATCTGCGGTCATCGTGGCCCCAGCAAAAGCACTTCGATCCGATGCATTTCACCTTTATTCCTATGACAAGAGAGTTCAAAATATCACGACAAAGTTATTAGAGCTCACTGTCATTACATAGTCATACATAATCGAAATTCCGATCTAATGATCAATTTTGTATGTGATTATCTGTAATATATACAATGTATATTATGTACTCAGTACTCGTGTACATAATACTATCTGAAATTGCGACGTGCGTTTGATTAGTATACTGTAATATGACTTGTGGAGATTCAATCAAATCAAAATCTTTTTATTCAAAATAAGTACTTTAAGTACACTTTCTGAACGTCGAAACTACCGTGCCTACCAGTGTATTACATTTTTTTTATGATTGTACTACAAACCATTTGAAACTAACTACGTGGTTATAGAGTATAAAGTTATAGACTATAGAGTCTATAGAAGTATTTCGAAATGAGAGTACATAGAATAAAAATCTTGGTATGTCTAGAATTTGAATTTTTCGTTTATTAAATGCAGTCAAGAGGTGCCAGGCGGTATCGTGTTCCTTTTAACCTTTAACACTCAATAACTGATAAACAATAAAACCATAATATTAAACTAATTTCGTATCCAGTAAGACACGAAATTAGTTTAATAGGTATGTCGTCCAGTAATGTTTTACGTAAGAGGCACTTACGTAAAACATTACTGGATGCTATATCCTGTAATACTTTACAAACGAGATTATGTTTTTATATTTAAAAAAATAGAAACAAAAAATATCAATGACCTATAGGACGATTATAGGTTACGCCCAGTGTAGGGACTTGTAAAAAAATTTTAAAAAATGTTGAATAATTTTTTGGAAATTCATTGTTTAATTTTAATCAAAGACGCAATAGAATGCAACATCTTTTGGGGTGAAAGTCTTAAATAGAACTTAATTTAAACTCACCGGACATTAGCGAGTGTGTGTCGGCGGCTCTTGAGGTACCGGCCGTGGTACTTCTGCAGCTCGCCGATGCTGCCCTGCTCGGCCTGCATCTTGCCGGACGTCGGCTCGTCCGGGCCGGCCGACGACGCGGTCGCGCCACGCTTACGGGCCTTGTTAGACTTACGGGCCGCGGCCGAAACACATATCTTCACCGAGGAGGGACTCCCGAAGCGCTTCTTGCCGGAGCTGCGGGACGAGGTGTACGCTGTGTCGGTGCTGCTTCGAGTGCTCTTGTAGGACGGGGTGAGGGTCGCGTCTGTGGCGTCCTCGAGCGGCCAGTCCGAGTCGTCCTCCTCCTCGATACCGGGGAGGGGCGACTGCTGTCCGATCGGACGGGGGGAGTTTATTAGGGGTTCCGGTGCGACTGGAAATAAACGTTAAGTGTCAACAGAGAACATTCAGACAAAAACGACTAATCAATCAAACTTACTGAATTGTAAGTTTATCTACTCATTTGAAACACGCAAGTTTTCAGACAACTGGTGTGAAACAAAATGTATTTGGCGTGTACAAAAAATACATCTATTGCCTGCATTTAAAATACCAAAAGCTTTTGTTTTTATTGAGAATAGCAACCTTCACGCCATATACCATGATAATTCAACATGTTACTCGTTAGTACTACTTAGTATCCAGTAGCACTATAAACCTGTTAACGCGCGTTTATCGGCTTAAACCGAGTTTAATACAACAGTGATTAATGTAACTGCAAGATTAATACGAGCGCGTTGCACAGATGCAACAATAAACAAACAACGCAGATTATTCAAAATTAATGAGAAGCCATTATGTATTCCGTCCCCATCTTGCGTACTGCTTTAATAAATAATATCCGCGTTCTACCGAGTGTTTCCAAGCGGAAACAATACTGTATTTAATTTTACCTAACAATTTCGGAATCCTCCTTGATAATCCGCCGTTTTAAATTTGTACTTAATTGTTACTGTGAGTTGTGAGGAGGTGAGGAAAATCGCCCTAAATTTCGCCCATTTCGTTGTCTTATAATTTGTATGATAATAATTTGGTACTTAATGTTGAAGAAATGAGTCGAAAACTGGATTAAGAGGAAAGTGTGTCTGTCTGTTTGTCTGACCGTCTTATACCTCTTCACGCCGAAACTGCTAAACCAATTTTGTTGAAATTTGGTATGGATATACATTGAGCTCTAGGAAAGGACACAGAATACTTTTTATCCCGGAAAAATTTACGGTTCTCGTGCGAGGAACGATTTTTACGCAAAGGAGTTACGGCATCATCTAGTTTTACAATAATAAACAAAGTTAAAAAATAAATAATTTTTCAATATATAAGATTACAGAGTAAACAGTGAGTAAAGATATGTCTTGTTTATAAAATAAGAAACTACGACGGATACAACGTTTAATAGATTAATATAGGTCGCCCAATTGACCAAAAATTAGAAGCTTTAAAAATATAACATGTTTTCAATTTAATGATAGACTTCAATTTGGCATAAAAGTCTCATTACCAGGCTATTAAATTTTTTGAAAATAGTTGCGGATAGCCAAACTGAAACTTTATTGGTAAGCGGTAAAACAGGTCCTTAGTCTTTCAAAATCTTGACAATTCAAAGGATTGTATTGGATTTTTCGGCATTTTCAAAGTTCATAACGCAAAAGTTTTCGAATACTTGCTGTCGCTTTGGGCGTATTTGGAAATTAATGAAACTTAAGATATCCTTTAATAAATTATATCTGGTGACGACACAAAATTATTATAAACGCAATAGTTTATTACTAAGACTTCGATGTCTGTCGATCTTCTATTGCCACTTTAACAACAAATACTAAAAACAAAATAAATTTTAAAATTTTAGAGAGGCTCTCGTACAACAAACGTGTTTTTTTTTCAAGTTTCTTCATCTTGTTGGCGACTGTCTAGTCTGCAGAATGTCTACATCGCTTATTAAGCGATAACTTTTAAAACTCAATTATTTTATCTTTACTGATACAAAGCGTAAAAAAATCTTACGCTCTGTAGAGAACATGCAAAATTTTTTTACGCTCTGTAGAGAACATGCAAAACTATTTATTAGTTGAGTATTAAAAGATATTTTCGGATACTTTTTGACGTTGAATATTTTACCCAATACCATAGACAATATTCGACATTTATGTAGTAATGTAATTAAACACGCTTCTGCAGCGTGTACGAAATCTCGTCTCGCGACTCCGCGCACAATTACCCGTGTCGTCGCGTCGTCCAATTCCATACAAACGCTATTATATTCGGTTGTCAACGTTTACTATTTACATTTTCTTTTACCAAAACGTTACACACGTCGAGATTTTTTTTGTATTAATGTTATAATTTCTAATTAAGCGAAACGAGAAATACAAATATATGATTTTTTCAAATGACATCTTCAGATAGGCCGGCATGATGGACAATGTACAACAAGCTATAACTGGTGTATAGAGTGGTTTTTCTGTCGGTATTAATTGCCTATAACCGTCGCCAATTGTTTCAACCGCGGCAGCAATCATGGTTATCTATCATGGTCCACGTTGGGGTATTCCAAGTTTTCGATCACTTAAGACCGTCAAAAATGTTAAAGGGACACTTTAGAACCTGTTGATTCAAACACTGCAGAGAACGTGACCGGACCAAAGTATATCCGGCTTACATTCAATTTTAGTTCCGTCCTAACCGCCTTCTACCGCGACCTCCCAGATAATGAGCAAAAAAAGTAATATTTCTAAGGTAATAAATAATTTTATACATATCACGGTCCTTCACATTTAGCAGAAATAAGGTTATTGATTATGAATTAGTTTTGAGCTAATATTGCATAGTTCGTTGCCAAGGACCAACACACTGAGTACTGACGTGTACAAATAAGAAAGCTACCTTACACCTTATAAGAATGTTTTTATTTTTTCACCACACAACTCGTAAAAAACGGCAATCATATAGCTCTGTAGACCTGGCTGATAAACGGGGACTACCTATACGGGGACTATAAAAAAATACACAATCCCAAAATTTGTATTTTTTTATATTGGTGTAGTTGAATATTTAAGGAATAGAAAAAAAATGTAATCTACTGATTTAGTGGGGGTTTTAACATTGCCAGGCGAGTGCACAAAGTTTGTGAAAATGGCTTGGAAACTATAAAAAAACGTATTTGAGGCAACTTGAAATTTTAATACAGGATTTTTGATCACTAAACTCTCTCTTCTCAGACGTATTTATGGAAAAATACTTTTTTTTAGTTTTTTTAGCCCTGTTTCTCACTGTATTGGCATGTAATAGTAGAGATACATAACAAGGTTTCAGCTTGCCTCAAATACCTGCTCAATAATTACTAAATTAGCTCTCAGTATAATAAAATATGAAGTAAGCCGTTCGCAACCTAATGTGGTGTACATTAGGTTCTGCGTTGCGCGAACAGGTGTACTGTCCCGCGTCCCGCATTGGAGACGTGCAGGTTTGGCCGAAGCATATTTTAATCATATTTTTCTCCAGAGTCAGAGGTTGAAAGTGCATCGTAGAATCATTATAAAGTAGATATTATAGTATCTATGAAAAACAGAAGCCACTTTATTTAGGTTCTGCGCATAATAGGAATATTATGAAAGAAAATTCTCTCACTTTTGTCTTAGTTTGCACCTTATTGGATTTTAAGCCATCATAATCTTTCAAAATCCATATTTATAAGCCATCTAGCTTTAAAAAATCTAGATTAAAATTTTCTCACAAAATTACTAGCTGTCTCGTGCCCACTTCATATTATAACATGTATGTAAAATACATGTTAGCCAGTCAATATAAAAAATATAAATTTTGGTAAAAAACGGTAATAATCATTTCAAGAAACTTGTATCATACAACTGATAATAATTATGTAGAGCTCTGCGTTTCTTTCTATTATAATAATATTAATTAAAATTTTTGTTTATTATAATTTATTATAGCATTTAAATCGCCACGACTAACATAATTAAGGAGCTCATTTCTTAGATACGGCATCTTTCATCATCTTTTTTATGTTTTATAGCTATTAGGTCTGGGCAACATATAGGGTACTTTTTGTTGCGCAACGAAGTTGCGGGCACCAACTAGCTTAAAATAAATTAAAAATATAGTAATATGATCTAGCACAGGTATTTCCGTCTTCAATAACATGATAATATGTTTAACTTGACGCGATAAAAATCTTAAATTGACCTCCTTTTTCAAATTAAATTGTCTTATTACAACGAAACTATCGAGAATTTCGGATAATTTTTGTACTAAACGAAAAACTAGAAAAAATCGAAGTTAGGATTATCAAATTTCACTCGATTTAACGATATTTAATTGCAAAATTGTGCAAATTTTTGCTGTTAGTCGGCCCGCAGAGTCTATCGAAGGCGGAAAGCGAAATGCATCATATTTTTTCACACAATTTTAAGACATATTTTTACACACATCCCCCGCCGCAGCCGCCGTATTTGACATTTAATGATCTAGATTCGATGTTATACCTGGCCTTAAAGTGGGATTTAAACTTTCGGGAGTTGTCTGTTAACCATCAACAATGAATATATAACAAGTACAGTCTCAGGACTCGGTCGCTTATCCTCTTAATCCTTCGAAGGGCGCAACGCTCGAACTTCAGATCTTCGCGTTATTTGTATGGCCTTAAACGTATAAGTACAGTTTAGTTTATTTTGTACTATCAATATTTTGGAGGTGGAAAATCTTTGTAAATTCAGTTTTAATTGGAATTTTATTAAATAAAATTCGGCAACTTCACTAATATTGATCTCTAAATATTAACAAACGTTTACTAAAGGCTTTTACGATGAGAAAAAGTTAGTAATACAAAGTTAATGGGTCATCTAGTTCATTCTTAAATGAACATTTTATTTCGCAATCTATATAGGTATATTTATTAATTATATTTTTTACATTTACATATATTACGTATGTAATTAAAGGTAATTTGTTATTTAGTATTCTATTATACGTACATAGTATTGTATTAGGTACAATTTATTTTATCATATTTATATGCTTTTATTTTATTTTAAATATGTAATGTTATTCTAATAGTAATCTGTACTTTAAGTTGAATATGTATTGTATTGTATTTTTACTGTGCACGCGTTTTATCTGCAAAGTAATTAAAATAATTTCAGCACCCAATAC
>JAOTAV010074135.1:0-27432 GCA_026546445.1 Cyclargus thomasi | reverse complement strand
AATATGTATTGTATTGTATTTTTACTGTGCACGCGTTTTATCTGCAAAGTAATTAAAATAATTTCAGCACCCAATACTGTGTTCCGCTTTATTATAAACTATAAACAATATTTGCGTAAGCGTAACAGATAAAATTAATTTAAATTTAGAACAAGTCTATACAGAAAAAAATACTATAATGATAAAATTAACTTTTATAATGAGAATACGACCTATTTTGCGCGGAAGAGCTATGCTTCAGCACGAATGGATAGACTCGACCGGAGTGATACCAAGGCCTCACACAAAACTGGTGTGAAACGGCGTTGTGCTGCGTTTCGTTCAGTGAGTGAGTTTACCGGTGACCCAACTTCCCTAATCCCTTATCCCTGTTCCCATTCCCTATTCCCTCATAGAGGCCGGCAACCCACTTGCGACTTTTCGGATGTCGCGAGTGTACATGTTCGACGCCAGTTGCTTTCCATCAGGTAATTCGTGTGCTCGCTTGCCCCCTAAGTATCATAAAAAAAAAACTTTACCAACAAACAATACGTAATCACATTATGTCACACATACAAATCATTATTTTTATTTACCTTTGACGTCGACCTGTTTACCGTTTGATATCAATGGTAATGTAAAATTTATAAGCAGACGTGATCTCTGACATTTGATTGCCTCCGCTTATAACTTTGATAAGGAACTTCACAAGAGTCTCTGATTCCCTTTATTTTAGCAAATAACAAAAATATTCTCGAAGAAATCTTTATTCAATAGGGAATATGCATGATTTTTTTCTTTTAATAAATCTATCGTTATTGAAAAACGTCGTTGCCTAATCAGTATTTCCATTAAATTAAAAAAAAACAACAATGTTACAAGCCTTTAAAGTAGTCAGTTAGAAAAATAGATCCGATTTCCGTTCAATCCCGTTAAACCCATGTCCAGAAAGTATATGGTTTTAACAGGTATATTACAATCAATCTGCAAACATTATTTATTTTTTAAATCAGATTGTTATAAATACTAGAGGTCGCCCTGTGGTTGAAATTAAACATAAATATTTAAAACCATCGTGTAGAGAAGCTTTAAAAACTATAATTTATTTTCAATTTAATCACAGACTTCAATTTGGCATAAAAGTCTCATTACCACAGGCCATTAAATTTTATTTAAAAAAAACAAACATCAAGAAAAGAGCTATTTATGTATGATTATGGTTCCGTGTTAAAATATTGTAGTGCGCGTGTAGTAAGCGTAGCGTTATATATTTTTTAAATCCGCAAAATTAAAGCATATTTTAAAATAATATTGGTATTTCACGCTCCTCCTCCAAATCAACTACAATTGGGAGAAATTTCATACTTATACGTCTCCGCGTCTTTCGTGAAAAATTACAAAGTTTTCCGCTCGCGTATTAATAATATATAGAAAATATACGAGTAGCTGTTGAGTAACACACACAAACCACTGAAAAATCGATTCCGCTAAAATTTGGTACGGAGATATTTTGAGTCCTGAGGACGGACATAGGATAATTTTTATCCCGAAAAATTGTACGGTTCCCGCGAAGTCGAATTTTCACACAATGTCATCGGTCATCATCTAGTATTCTAATAAAATTCCTCAAATAGTTTTTGTATACGTAACTATCAAACGTACCTATATTATAAAGTTATATATTTTGTTTACGTAGCACAATTTCTTTATTGCTATGTTAAAAAGTACTGAATACAGAACACATAAACTTTGAGCCGAATCCATCTTGGTAGAGGGTTAAAATCGTAAAAGTTAAAATGACTTCTAAACAGAAATATACTTTACAACATGATACGACACAGTTTTTTCACATGTTATTCTTAAATATTACCTAAATTTATTTACCCTAGCAGTGCCTTCACTGAATAATAAATAATTTTTAGTTGTTGAAAACTTAACGAAACATTTATACGCAAAAATATAAATTAAGTTATATCTAACACAACTACGAACTTTTGGCTAGTATTCAGTCAATACGGAAGATTTATTAAATGTAATTGTAATTATAGTGGGCTAAAAAATCTCCGAATTCTGTTGAGAAATAGGTAAGATATTAGCGATTTAAGATCCACCCCTTTCTCTCAAAACGTAATTTAGTATGAACTTTGTATGCAGCTTATAAGACTTTGACATCAGAATGTAGGATCTCTCTTGCTAACTACTTTAAAGGTTTATAACTTCGTTGTTTTTTTTTAATTTTATCAAAAAACTTATTAGACTACATCGTTTTTCAATAACGATAAATTTATTTAAAAAAAGAAAAAAACATGAATATTGCGCAATAACAATTTCTAAGGAAAACTAGGTTATTAACATTCTTTGCTTTAGCTAACTGCCTTTCTTACCAATTTTAAAGATTTTTTTAAAGGTGCATACCTTAAAACGCAATTATGTTTATAAGCGAGGTGTGTTCTACCGGTGAGCTGGCCGCTGTGTCACGTAAAACACAAATTGGAGCAAATAACGCCGCCATCGATCCGCCCCGTCAATATTTGATTTAATTTAAACCACGCCCTATAGTGTTTTAACTAAAGGACGAGTAAGGGTAAAAACACCGATAGTAATGCCCGGGCTACACGAGGCAAGTAGTGTAAGACTAAGAGTTATATTTCCCCCAAAATAAACCTACATAATAAAAGCGGATTCCCGACAGATTGTCTTGTTGGCCTTGGTTTGTGAATTTAAATCATTGTCAAGTACTTGAACACACACAAAAATTATAATAACGTTACAAATTATTTTGCCATTCCTGTCTACGTGTAGAGGAAACATTTTTGTCATAATTAACGCCCACGTGTCTGGCAATATTACATTAACGACCCGACTCACATGCCGACGAAAATTGGTGATATGCGAGGTATTTACGAGTATGGTGCCCGCTAAGAATTCGCTGTGTAAATTGTTAGCAGACTTACAGCAATACGCTGGGTATATTAAGTCATAAAAACGCGGGATACACGAGGCTAGTTTTTAGGATTCCTCACCCAAAGGGTAAAAACGGGACCCTATTACTAAGACTTCGATGTCTGTCCGCGCGTCTACCCGTATGACTGTGTGTCTATATGTTCGTCTGTCTGTTTCCAGGCTGTATCTCAAGAAAGGTAATAGATGGAGAGTTGAAATTTTCACAGAATATTTATTTCAGTTGCCGCTATAGCAACCAATATTATAAAAAAAATAACGTTTAAAGGGGGCTCTGATACAACAAATATGCTTTCTGCGTTTTCGCGCAGAAGACATATAAAAACATATTACAAAGCAAATTGGACGCGCTTATCGTCAGTGGAGTGGCTAGGGTGCCAACTTAAGTACGAAGTGGCCCATGTTCGATTCCCATCATACCCACATTTTTATTTTGTTTTTCATTTATAAATTTTAAAACTTTGTTATCAATTTTATTTTTTTTTATAAAACTCTTTAAAAAGTTTTTAAAGTCTCAAAAATGCGTTTTCACAATTTTTTGCTTTCTACCAGGTACGGAACTCAACTCAGTCAAATAGTTTGCTTAGTTTAAGTGAAGCTAGTTTTTTCTACACGAAGCCAGATAATCTTGCCAGCCTACTGATACTAGCTTGCTATCCTAGCCTGAAAAAGTAGCCTCGTGTTACGCAGGCCTTAAAGCCGTTTTACATTGGCTTTTATAAGATAACTATGATTGCTAAAGTTAGCACAATCGACGTTTATCGCGCAGAAACCCTCCCAGGAAAATTTCATTCATAAAAATTCAGATCTGGTCAGACAGATCTGGAGGCCCGTCTGGTGACGGGCATTTTAAAATTTTATAATTATAAGAATACCTCTACATATTCGTATATAGAAATAGCAAGTGAATTACTCAAAATTATTTTACAATTTGTTAATAAAATTAAACTATCCCATTTGGTTAACCAAACCACGTTTACACGCATTAGGCAGTAAACTAATTTAAATAGAACAAGCTGGTGAGGGGCCAAATGCAATTTTTCAATTAACTAAATTAGTAGACCGGCCTAATAATTGATTGAGATATAATTAGCCACAATATAACTTTATTTCGTGATAAGTAATGAAATTTCAACTGATATGCATATTGTAATAAAACACTAAAATTGGCGTGTCTGTACATTTACTATTTTTACAAGATAGTCAATGTTGGGAGGCTAAGTAACAGTAATAGAATACAAATTGGCAAAATAATGTTGTCTGTATGTCTGTTTGTACGCGCTAATCTCCGAAACTACTGGATAATAATTTTGTATCGTAAGTTTACGATTCTGATGGTACGGTGTTATATTTTTTTATACTTAACAAGTGTGTAAAAATACATCTGTCGGCATTTAAACTCAAGCCTTAGATTACACGGTAACTTTACATCATATTGCTTGATTTTCCTTTTTAAAAAACTTGAAAAAATGAATTTTAGGAAATTTATACGATTTCCTGAAATTCATTTTTCCCATCCAGACTAAAAATTATAAATGAGAAAGTGTCCCTGTCTGTCCCTTTGTTTGCTTGTTGTTTTTTAGCTCAAGATTGGCCTCATTATCCATCTGTCAAATTTCTATAAAAAGAACATATTATATAGTCGAATTAAGAAACCTCCTCCTTTTTTGGAAGTCGTTAACAAACCGCAATTGCCAATAACAAAGTGACAAGTGACAACAGAACACTTTGTTTATAATCGCATTTTGTATGGAAATAACAAATTTTTTGACATATGGTTAATGACCATACCGCCAATCTTGGGCGAATGCATGATTATAGTTAAGTCACTGATCTGATTTTGATGAAATTCGGTTTGCTTATACTTTCATTTCCAGGAAAGTTTTTTTCACAAAAAATGTACAGAATAGCGATCGCCACCTGTTTTAGTATAAATTAAATTTTTAATTTATATTAAAACAGGTATATATATAAATTAAGTGTTTTAAAGCTTTACCCATAACATATTTCTGTGAATTAAAGTAAAGTTAATTAATATACAGATTTCCTGGTAATGAGATGTTTGTTCTTCTAGAAACTTTGGGTTGTTCAATCAAATTTAATTATTACTGCCCCGCGGCGTATAAAATTAAGAGAATATATGAGATATCATGTATGTATATACATAATATCATACACAGAAATACCATAGGTTATTTGATACATTTGATACTATGAAAAATTTGAAACAGAGCCAGATTGCGGATCTATATAAGTTGGTATACTTATGTTAAGCCCGGCCAACAAATCACGACTTACAACGAAATGACATCTTCCGACCAAATGACGTAGGTCCATTAACTAGCTAGCTCTGTTTAAATATCACCCATAGTACAAGGTACAAGATTTAAGTAGCTTTTCGACATGTCTATTATTTTAGACTTCTAAATTTTGTCTCATAATATTCTCATCCACCGTTTGTGAAAAGGTTGTGGCCGTCCTGGTTGTTCGCATTAAAAAATACAATCGTAAGAAAATGTATATTCTTCGGTAGAGTGCCGGATGTTTTTCGCTTAAATTCCTTCATATCCATACTATAATGGTTTGGTTTTTGTCAATCAAGTTCTAACGTATGCGATAAGGATAAAATCTACCCTGTAGTATCCATAAGGTGGTATAAATTAACCATAAAAGCAGCAATATCTCTTGATTCCCGTCAGAACGCGTTTATTTTACAGATAATTTCACTGAACAAAACCGGAATTCCGCACTCCACGACACGAGCAACAGAATGTACAAATTCATCTCAAAGGCTGAAATTTCAGCTTAGTATTCCGAGGCCGTATTATGAGACCAGTAATTTAAGTTGGAACGGCAGTGGAAATGTGGTGAAGGTATTTTGGTATCTGCGCGCGGCAATAGGGCATAAAGTCGCGTGGCAGATTCAAGATCATTATTAGCATTATTATTATTCTCGGAAAGATTGTAGAACGCGTTTGGCTAGCACGAATGTGGTGCTCTCAACAGTAAGCACAATTAAATGGTTTGTTACTTCATATTCATACATACTTCATGTATATACAATATACATAACCAGCGTTGTAAACTATGTTTGCAACACATGCTGAGTAGGGGCCAATTTGGTAACACCTAATATTGAAATGTTTTTATTTTTTGTACTCTGGATGTATGTTTTATATAATAAAGTTAATTTCTTTCTTTCTTTCTTTCTTTACATATATAAGATCGAATTGAGAAACCTCTTAAATTTTTGGAAGCCGGTCGAAAAAGATGCAGCCATAGAGTATTGAGTGTTAATTATTTTCGTATGTGTAGGAAACTACCGTCGCCCATAGACACTGGCATAGGAAGGGGAACTGGGAAGCTATCGGCATTTTCTCTATAATTTCAATGCTTATAAAATATCCAAATATTTGTGTAGTTTACATTATTACATGTTAATATTATCAAGTCTATTAAATGAAGTAAGAAAAAAACAAAATAATGTTTTCTTACTTCGTTATATTATGTTTGTTTATAATGATATGTCATTATTTATTATTATTTTATTAAAAATACTCCGCTTATTAATATATTTTACTGCATAAATGTTTTATTTTATATTTTATTTTTCACATTCCGCAAGTACCATATACAACAACTCTAAGCATATTTGAATTAAGCCACATTAAAGATTTAAAAAAATACAATTCATTATCATCATCTGATATTTCAAAGTGTATTATTTAGATCTGACAATATTTTTATCATGTTTTCAGTTGTTGCCAGCGGTCGCGACACATAAAAAATCATATAAAATGCCACTTTATGACATAAGCATAATGTTCAATTTCCTACTGGCATTCCATGTAGTGGCGTAGAGCAAAATGAAACTTCTAGATTACATCATAAAGGGCGTTTTATTGCACTTTAAACGTACGTTTCACTCATGATACTTATCGGCCAAGCGTGGACCAATGTTGGCATTTTAAGTTTCCTAATCCAAATGATTCAGGCCGCTGAAAAGTAAAATTTCAGCATCATAATTATTATGGAGCCTTGTAGTGGAAACCACTTATTGGTGTAAAAACCATCGAAACAAAATTAAGCCGTGGATCTCTAATGGTTGTTGGAGTATTTGTATAATGAACATCGTTAGAAAGCAATCAAATAGAGGTATGATGCATTTCGCCCGGCCGCACGGCTCTGATGTTTAACGCAATATACCTCACATTTCATAATTCGTAGAGCGGGTTTCAAGTAAAATATTTAGCATCAGACAGTGTAGCTTTATATTTTTATGACTTTATCTTTATATTTTAGTGAGTGTACTAATAAAGTCTATAAACAACATTTAGAAGATGTACGGTTTCTGTACTGTGCTATAGATTTATTTGAAAATATCAACTAATTCGTTTAACACAAAATCTCTATAGAAGAGGTATTTAATCTTATTTAGCCTTTTTAGCCCTTCAAAAATCGTTAAAGATCTTACAACAAATAAAGTATAGACCAAGTAAGTTTTATATTTTAAGTTTCTTTAGAGTTTAGTTTTAGTGCTTAAACTGCTTTTTAATTAAAAAAAAACATTCATTTCATCAGCCTTATTTTAACTCTATTCCAATCTCATTAGTTAATTATTGACGCCAAATATTAAATTAAATAAACAGAATTCGCTGAAAATGATGATTAATTGTGTATTGCGTTGCGCGCCTCCTAATTATATCACTTTGTCATAATTTAACTAGCACAACTAACCATTAACAATATCGTTAATACACTCTGTAAATAAACCGCAGCCTCATCTAACACTATTGATGCTAAATATTTGCTGCTCCAGATATTTCCCAGTTCAGTTAATGGGTTAAAAGGAAAATAAAATTCCGCAAGAGCTTATATAAGCTTATACATGGCTTTTATAGTAATCATGTCATGGCCACTATCGCTTCTTAAAAACGTAATTGATGAAATTTCTAATTTTGAATGTGTATTTCAATTTCGAGAACGTTCTATTTAACCCTAAGAATAAGAATCTGCACAACATGTTAATTTTAAAATTGCTATTACCATTCTACTTCAAACATGCAGATGAACACCTGTATTTTAAATATAAACAGCAGAATTATTGAAATTAAAATGCAATATAAAGTTTGCGTCGAATGAATAAAAACATTTTAAACCTCTAAAAAGGCAAGGTATGTTTTACGATAAATAAGATTATTATTAAATAGAGATTCTGCCCTATCCATTAGAGTATCTGAATGCTTCTCTTTTGAACAATGACGTCAATATGAATATTATTATGTTTACCGTACGCGTCAATTAAAACATAAGTATGCAGTACGCGAGCGTACGTTGAATAACATTACGTTGTTTTATTAGCGGGTATTAGCGCATATTAGCGCACGTTTGGCTGAGATCCACGTCAGTTTGTCATGTAATTATCATGGTATACAGGCGAATAGCGTTGCTGGTTGAACTCAATACGCAATGTGTAACACGTAAACTAAGTATATTACTGAAAATTTTAACGCGATTTCACATTTCAATCGTTGTAAATTCTAAATAAAATATTCAAAACATGTCAGATTATTGAGAGGTGAGAAATTCGTGAAACCGCGGTAAAATTCATATAAAAAGTGATGAGACTCACCGTATTCTTTATGGCTGAGTTGAGGGCTGGAGTCTTTCAGGGCATAGTCGGCGTCATCGGGCACCGCCGCGCGCGCCCCGCACCAGGGCACGCAGCAACGGAACACCCCTCCTCCAACCACCTTGACGCCGTCCGCGCCCCGCTAGCCAACGCGCCTCGCTAGCCAACGTTTCCCGCTAGCCAACGAGCCCCGCTAGTCAAAACTTTCCACCAGCCGACTCAAAGCCAGCCAAAATTCTCTGCTAGTAGACGCGCGTTGCTACCCAACGCACCCCGCTAGCCGACGCGCCACTCGCGCTCACTGGCATCCTCTACTTTTGCACTTCACTTGCACTTTTAACTTACACAAACACTTTATTGTAAACATAACCTTGTTCCATTGGCACATGGAAGAATGTAATTCAAAGGTCTCAGAAAAGTTAAGACTCTAAGAATGCATTGTAAGAAAATAGAAAATTAATAGAGTCTCGCATTTCTTCACGAATTAAAAGTCATCGAATTCTAAAATGAGAACAATATGTTTTAAAAATGAATAATGTTTGCGAATTCTATAGGGGCTATACGATGTAAGAAAAAAATTCCAAAAACATACTTCAAACGGTAAATCTCTTTTTGAACTGTCCTTAGTTACTATCGGTTGAAATTTAGCCACACGATAGCATACCTTTTGAAGTTACTAGGTACTGTTTAACAACTATTTTCCGCTTTACAGTTTTAACATCAACGTAATAGATAATATCGCAATCTTGATAGTCACAATTAGATAACATTTACTAACGCTAACGTACTGTAAAACTTTATGAACATGTTCAGCTATGAAATTACTTTGTACATCTTGCTGTTTCACCGTCACACTGGCAGGTAATTTATTTGCTTTGTAGATTATATAAATTAAAATAATATTCACAAAGGTCAACCCTATTATGTTGATTACAGAAACTTCTCCGTGGATGTCTGAAAAAAATAAATAACAAAGGACGTTTTCGAATTTATACTACACTTTTACTATGAATTGTAAAGTTTGTTTGATACTTAAACTTTTCAGTTTAATTATTTGTTTGTTTGTCAATATAATAATAATACCGTATAGACGACCCCGTTCCTACTTCATTCTTGTTTATTGAGTTGGCCTTTAGCAATCGGCGATAACGTAGCTTTCTAAAAGTGAAGGAAATTTGAAATCGGTTCGGTAGCTTTACCCACCTCGAACATACGAATACACAAACGCTTACCTTTTTATAATATTAGTATAGATGTAGTATAGTTTTGTTAATCATACATCAAAGTGCATGACTATTGTGACGAAAAGATGATGCTGAATATTTGGCTCGAAGCCAGTGTACTTCACGTCTCTCGTAGAATTATAAATGTCGAAAATAGTACCAGACATACATACAGGTGCTGCTAACCGTTACTTTTCATTAACATTTATATATCTTCAATAATCTGATATTACAGGCTCGATCTACTCAAACTAAACTACTACAATAAAATAGTATCTCTACTACGCTTAATAATATTGTGGTAGTTTATTTATAACTAATTATTGGGAATGTAAAATGTAGAGCATTGTTATTATTATTTACTAGTCTGGGACCTTATTCTCAGCATAAACTTTTTTACTTTTGTACTAAATGGCTATACAAAAGTTATCGCATATCACCACACAGTTTCAGTTAACCTCTAACATCTGAAAGAATGCCATGAACATTTACTTTTATCAATTGTTTTTAAATAAACAATAACATAAATGTCAACGTAAAATTAGCGAATAGATTTAAACGCGAAGCACATTAACGTAGTAAATCACTATTTCACATCGTACCAGTCAAATAAATCGTCTCTGCGTGGGGCTAACGAGAGCTGCACTGAAGAAGATGATAAATTAATACGCGACAATTATAGACAGCATCTTAAAGTACTAGTCCACTAAATAGATAAATATAGCTAGATTTTTTTTGTTTATTAATTGCCCGTAAAGATTCTATTATAAAAATAATATTTGGTAAGTTTTCAATCTTGACAGAAGACAAGAAGAATAGTGAATACTATTTATAAAAATATAATAAAATATATTTTCATAGTTCGCTTTTTAATCGGCTTTCGTCAGTAGAATTTATAATTTTGTTGACTTCGACAATATGACATTAAACTGTCACTCTCAGGTACACGTATAATTACTCACTTTACTATGATTATTATGAGCGTCCGTAGCCTAGTGGGTAAGACCTTTCGTTCGCACTCGAAAGGGTGCTGGTTCAAACCCCGGTTCACGCCTCCGTGAACTAATGAGATATTTTCCGATCTCAAGTACATAATACGGATGCTCATTACCGTGGTAGATTCATGCTTCGGTAGGAATGGGCCGGCTCGATCGGAGTGATATCACGACTTTACAGAAAACTGGAGTGAAACGGCGTTGTGCTGCGTTTCGCTCAGAGAGTGAGTTTGCCGATGGTCTAACTTCTCTAATCCTCTATCCCCTCATAAAGGCCGGCAATGCACTTCCGACTTTTCGGATGTCACGACTGCCCATGGGCGACGGCAGTTGCTTTCCATCAGGTAACCCGTCTGCTCACTTGCCTCCTAAACATTATAAAATAATTGTATTAATAATAAAAATCCATACATTACTATTATTAGTTAATCGCTTTATTAAATTAAAGTTTAATATTCTATATTATCAATGCTTTATGACAGTTGGTTTGTTTTTTAAAAGGAATCGCGTTGAAAGATCGATGATATAAAGCGAATCTAAAACCCTTTTGGGAAACAATATTATGGTATCTCGAGCACAAAAAAGTGTCATCAAGTTTAGGGACGAAATGTGACGTATCCTCAAATATATCATGTATAGTCCTAGACTGTCCTTTCAAGTTTTCGGCACTAATTAAATCGTTTCCCAGCGCGCGACCTTAATTAAATTAAACTAAGGTAGCGGTTATAATAATGAAGATTGATGTTTAATGTGTATTATCACCCTTCTATACAAAGGCATTTCATTAATCAAAATGTAAAACTTGGTCGCAAAATGGGCATAATCCGTTACAGGGTTTTCATTACCCGCGGCGTCAGCCCGCTGATCGTGATGGGACGATTTTATTAATAACTTGCCGATAAACAGCGCTTCGTCGGCTAAACATTTATAGCCTTTACAAAATCAATTACTGAGGTCATAGACAGAAGCTTTGCTATGTCAAGACGTTTGAGCACTAAAGTAGGTATGCTTAGGACTTGTCTTAAGCATACCTACCTTATTAATGTAATATGAGACATAGCTGAGTATGATGACTCTAAATAACACCAATTTGTTTGTTCAACAAGTAAATAATGATTCCAGCATAATTACACACTCCTTAAATGTATTTACGTCAAACAACAGCAATTAACTCATTGCCGTTTTTTTTCAGGATTTTATCTTCTTTGTAATTGTACCTACCAACTTGTTTGTGCCCGCAACTTTGTTGCGCAAAAATTTGTATATCACGCGGGCACCGTACATTTTCCCGCGATAAAATAGTTACTAAACAAAAAAAGATTTATTCAAATCCGTCCAGTAGTTCCTAAGATTAGCGCGTACAAATAGACAAACAGATAAGTTTTATTATGTATAGATGATATGTACTAATATTTAAGTTACACCAATAGATACTTTGATAATTATATATTTGGTACCAAATATTTACATCGTATGATTGGATATAAGGAGTATTGTAGCAAAAACATAATTTCTGCACGTTTTTTTTAAATAATTTCCTTATTCAACCTCTGTTTACACAGACATCAAATGTGTAATAAAGAGGTATTATAAATATTCAAGTGCAGCTCTACAGGCTATCAACATCGTAATAAGGTTCCCAACTCGGCAGAACATATATCTTGGCTTGACCTTACGGTTTCCCATCTATATGCAAAACAGAGTTATTCGATAGATAAGGATCGAAGATTCGAAAGCATACTCAAAGCACTTTCATACATCATAGTGCCCGGCAACGGTGAGCTAATATTTACTACACCATCCGTTGTTCGGAGGAAAAGAAACCACCGGCGCTCCGTAAAGTGAGAGAGAGAAAAAAAACAAAGAAGCAGTTAGCTTCTTTGTTTTCATTTTTGTTGGCTCAACATTGCTAAAAAACATTTTTTATAATCAATTCAAATTCTGTGTTTCGAACAATGCCCTAACAATTACCTTATTTGAATTTATAAATGAAAAAAGAATGAAACAGCATAGAAAAGAACACTAAAATCAAATTACATGTAAAGTGTTTCTGTCTCTTCAATTATGGATGGCCTGTTGTAAGATTTCATTAAAACGTGTCGCATTGAGCGTGGGTTCGCCGATTATAGTGTAAAATGTCGTACATAAAGCCATATTTGAAGACATAAGTGGAAGAAGCAGATAACTAACCGTTTAAAAACTTCCGGATTTTTGCGCTTAAGAGTTGTGAATGATTTTACATCCGAAGCATTATTTTAAAATTAAAACAATGGGCATTTTATGTATAGCTAAATACACTAACTAGATAATGAAATAGGTTGTTATAAGATTTGTCGAAATTTTATGGGAAAAATTAGTATATATTCGAAGGTTGCAAAATGTTAGTTATCCGCTTCTTCCACTAATGTCTTAAATTATGGCTTTATGTACGACATTTTACACTATAGTCGGCGAACCCACGCTCAATAGAAATAAAAGATGCGAAAAGCTACGAACTTGAAATATTTTAAATTTTCTTTATATTTTCGTAATGTACAGGTATATTATTTACATTTAAAAGATTCAGGACACAAACTATCACAAAATATTTAGGACTAGACTCTCCTAAATATTTAGGACCAGACTCTCCTAAGTATTTTGTGTTATTATGCGTCGTGAATCTTTTAAATGTAAATATTATACTTGTACATTACGAAAATATGAAACAAAATTAAAATATTTCAGCCGCCTTGCCACAAAAATCTCAATCTTGTGATTTGCGTCACAATTTATTGAGAACTAGAGGTCACTCTGTGGTTGAAATTCAAAATCATAAATATTTAAATCCATCGTATAGAGGAGCTATAAAGAAACTATAATGTATATTCGAGTCAATCACAGATTCAATCTATTTGGCATAAAGGTCTCGTTACCAGACCATTAAATTTTATTTAAAAATCAAACTTCAACCATAGACAAGAGAGTCTTTCGTGTATGATTATTGTGCTATGTCAAAATATTGTAGTGTGCGTAGTGTTTTATTTATTCAAAATGTGCAAAATTAAATCATACAAAATGAAATAATATTGGTATTCCACAATTCTCCTCCATAGTCTATATCAAGTACAACTGGGAGAAATTTCACGCTTTTATATCTACGCGTCTTTCTTAAACAGGGGTATAATATTTTCCTCGCGCGTTTTAATATGTAAGATACCCATCATATTGATCCGAAGTTTTGTATACAAGGCCTTGGTTCATCGGGATCACAGACAATGTTAGACTTTATTAAGCCCAACATGGCACCAATTAAGCGGATCTGAACCACAACACGGTAGAAACAACAGCCTCCAGATATTAATCTATTATCATAAATCAAAATATTATTTCATCCGTCCTTTCATTATTAAAACAATACGTTAACTGAAAGTATCATATACCAACTTTGACTTCTGACTTTTGTTAGTAAGTACATATTTTAATGCCTCTTGAACGCTGCTTCGCTGGCGTTAGGAATTATTTTCATACAAACTTTCGTCCCCTATTTTATTTCCTTGGGGGAAGACTGCATCGAAATTGTTTCTTAGCGAATGTTACCGTCACAGCATCTACCTGCATGCTAATTTTAAGCCCAATTCGTCCAGTGGTCATTAGCTGTAAAACTCTTTATTCAATTTAAATTAATTAATCGTGAAATGACGTGAAATGCTTTATAAAGACATAGTTTAAAACAACAGTAATGTTATTTTTTGCCTACACAGTCACTTTAGTTAGTAATTAAAACCATATTATGTTTGTCCGTATAACTCATTCGTTTGTAACATAGGCTACAATAGCATAAAATTGTAACTTTAGATTTGGAAACAATGCCGTATTCAAAGGTAAAGGCAGATATTATTCGACAATTAGATCGACGTATAATGGCTTATCTAATAACGTAACTTCAACTGTTCACCTTTGTTTGCGTTATCAATACCGAAAACTTTGTCCCTAATTTTGCTTGGGAGAGTTAACTTTATAACTATTTTAATTTAAGAAGGACAACGAATTTCTACCCTCAATTTAATCGTAGAGACGTAATTTTCAAATACTATTACAGGCTAGTTAATGCTTGCAACTTCGTTGCGCGAAAATTTGTATACCACGTGAACCGTACATTTTCCTGGTCAAAAAAGTATCCTATGTGTTACCTACACTTCATAGCAATTAAATAAAAAAAAGATTTATTTGAGTCCGTTCAGTAGTTTTGGAGATTAGCGCGTACAAACACACAAATAGATAAACAGACAATCAGACAAACATACAACTTTTTTTTTTCTAGATTTGTGTTTTATTACTGTTCCTAAGTTCCACATTGATAAGTGTGAAAAAATATTAACTGTACAGACACGCCAATTTTACTGTTTAAGTATGTATATAGATAATTCTGACGGAAAAATGCTTAAAACATACAGCATTCGTGCAAGCTGTACATAATCGGCGATGTATGTTAATCGTTAATCGGCAAGATCATCGTGCAAGCATTCACGTAGCCATTCGTAAGACACGGATGTCTATGTGAATGGTTGTACGATTTATCAACGGGCTGAAAAAGGCGATCTTCGACGATGACCAGCGAGCAGAGCGTAATATGCCCTCTACACGACCGTGCTCTCGTCACATCGTTTGTCACCGCTTATTATGAAGAGGAGATATATACTAATATTAAGGGGGGTAAATTCATAATAAACTAGTAAATAAATTCATAAATATATTTAAGCAAACTAATCAAGGTTGGCTTATTGTCGTGTGACGTTTTCAATATTCCAGAAAATGACTGCGAACCTTCATTAATTAAGCACTGTTTAAATATTTTTATGAATCAGGGGGTAAATGTCAATCTTTAATAGAAAAATATTTAAATCAACATTTTGACATGATAGGATCGCGATCGTGAACTCGCTACAATCGTGGAAAAAGCCGAAGGCGATGCTTGGATAAATTGTTGAAATAAACTGCCATCGGATTTCCAATAATTGAAATGCGAGTGAGAGTTTTTAATTAATCTGTATTTTATTAATCTTCTGCATTAAACTTTGATGAATTATTAATTATAGTAATAAATCAAACTTTGTCACGATCGCGATATTCGAAGTTTAATTTGCTTGAAATAACTCTATTTAATGGAAGGAAAATTTTTATGATTTATTACTATGAGAACTTTATACGGCTTATATTTTGCCCAGAAGGATTTCGATGAAAACTAACTCATCTGACACTTCCTACATTATTGACATCTGAATTTAATGATACTTTGTTTTCTTAGTTAATCTGATTCTTTCTTAAAGTAGCAACTAATCAAAATGCGAACACATTTTGATACAGCACAGTGTGATCTATTATAGTCAGTACAATAGCTAATAGATCGGTCCGCGTATGGACCGGCCGACCAATAGCGTGAGCACGCCATCAATTACTTCTTATTTAGCGGTCGCAAGGCTCAATTGAACGGTTTTTGTGTCTGTCGACTCTAACTAGGTAATAGTCGGTTATACTAGTGGCAAACATCGTGACGTGCACTGATTTAAACATGTTGTTTATGATCTAAGCCCCGATGCAACATGAAGAATCATATTGCCCAGAAGGGCTTATCGATGGCAGACATTTGTTTACAAACGGCAACTGAACAAGTATTCTGATCATTGACCTATTAATTGTCTCTTTTTTTGCGTTTTCGCGGACGTATAATAAAAGTGCGTTAGCAATAGTTTTACTGTATAGATTTAAAACTCGATGCACCAGTCGCCAATAGTACTTAGTATTTCCGCGTGTTGTGAGTGTATTGTCATTGGGTTATAATCATAAAGACACGTTAAAATATAAGAATTTTAGTATAAAACTTAACTTAAAATGGTAATAATTACCGTAAACAATATAATGTAATTATAGGAAAAAAAAAATTATGATCTGGTATTGGTAATTTAATAAGTGTGTGATTGAATTGAATATTATTTATGGTCGAATTTGACCACAGGTCGTGGCCTATGGTAAAATGGTAATAATTACAGTAAACAATAAAATGTGAAATTTCTTAATCTTAAACTTAAAAAATGCAACTCACGGTTTAATTTTAATAAAACAACTTTTTGGGTGTGAACTGTGATTAAGTAGTTTCCGTATTATCAAATACAAAAGAGAAATTAAATGTTAATTAATGATAACTATAATAACATTTAATGGCAGTTTTAAATTTTACAACTTACACATTTGTACTTCTCTCAGTTACAGAATAATTAAACTCACGTATCATGTTAAAACAACGTAAATAAATAACACTCATCAGTGCTATTATTTAAATTATGCTTACTGGTTTAATTTTATTTTTATTCAACATAAAAATATTATATCATTACAGTTTTATAGTATATATTTTTTCTCAAATAAGCTAATAAGTTGTATGACGTACATAAAATATTAAGTAATCGAAAACAAACCATAAAAAATAATTGAATTGTGAGAAGGGAGGAAGCGATCGTATAACATTTAAGAAAGTGAATAAAGGTACATTCCTACTCGGAGGGTTCCGTAGTTTTATGTCACAAAATAGAGCTAACTGTACCTATTCCTAAAATGTTATGACTAGTGATGTAAGGGGATGAATATGTAGGGGGTTTCGCTAGTTTGCTTCTCGTGCCCCTCTCAAAATCAGGGATCTACCTTTCCTTACTGGGTTACTCTACCGATTTTGGTATATCTTCTTCTAGTCAATTCAATTAACAAAATTATTAGTGGATAGACAGACATTCGGGCATTATCCTAAGCGTATATATATACATATATACCTGCTTTTACACGAAGAAAATAGTACAAGACAGAAATATTGCTATTTTGATTAATGGAGAAATTAATTTTCTGTGATACCAGAAACAACTATAAGCCAATAGACATATTATTTGCTCTATAGTATTATTGTGTTCTGGTACTTCAGATGTATTTCGGAAGATTAAATCTAACACTTAGCCTACATACTCTAAGCGCAGCCTTAAATCAATCGGAAATGCCTTAATGGCTCCTCACGAAACCAATTCAGCTAAGGATGAAGAGGTCTGAAGTGCTACGTGCTAGACGAGTAGACTGTTGCCCATTAACGATTTGGCTTGGTTATATCTTCACATATTACATAATGTGGTTAACATCCTCGATCAAATATTGTAAAGATTCAGTTGCAGTCTTCTAAAAAGTGGCACCGGCAAAACCGCGCTTAAGTGCTCCTAGTCCTTCTAGTGTTACTAGTCGCTCCGAGGCCGCAATTTTAAGGTTTGTACGATTGTGAGATTTAGCTCATTAAGTTAAGTTTTATTTTTTAATGCACTTGGTTTTGATTTAAGTTGTTTTGTGTTAGTCCTGGTGCTATTATTTTATTTGACTTTGAAGGGATCTATGCATCTTATTGATATTTGATCGAAGGTTTACAATGTACATAATTATCATAGTCTTCTACTATATTACATTCTTTAATACTTTTAATAATATTGTCACGTTTTTAAAATATAACTCAATAAAAGACGACGAAAACGAGTATTACGTTTATAATGTAGTTAGAAGTTACAGTACTATTTGCTATCCTTAAGTTATCCGAAACTATTCGATTGGTCGTTTTTTTGCTTGTAATGGTCGATGCATTGATATGATGCCTTGTGACTACAGGATGGACAGATAAATAAGGAAGTAAATAATAAATTATGTAAATACATTTACTTTGTGTAAATAGAGAGAGAGAGGTAGAGTAGAGTTAGATATCTACACATACAATAAAACTGTAAAATTGTCGAGTCTGTACAATTAATATTTTTACAAACTACTCAATGTTGGCTTAGGAACAGTAATAGAACACAAATCGACAAAAAATTTGTCTGTTTATCTGTTTGTCGGTTTCTAACTCGCTAATCTCTGAAACTACTAAATGGTTTCTAACAAATCTTTTTTATTCAATAGTTATTAAGTCTAGGCAACACAAAGAATACTTTTTATTCCGAGAATTTGTACGGTTCCCGTGATATACAAATTTTCGCTCAACGAAGTTACGGGTATCTAATAGTTATAGAACAAGTTCAATACTGTTAAAATTCTTGGCTAGCTATTAACATAGCTAGATTCGATATACCAATTTTTCGATATACCAATTTATAAGCGTATTTTTGAGCTAATTCAAAGTTACGTAAACTCGAAAATGCGGCGTAACGAACGTACAGCGGCTGAACTTTTGCTTTTGTATCATGATACGTAACGGAATATAGCAACACTAATTTACGGAAAGTTTCCGAATATTTTTGCATCGAAATAAAGAAGCTAAATTTATAATACAATGGTAATTTCGACGAAGTTATTGTATTGTCTGCTTTTTGCTCGATGGAGGAAGCACGAATAAAAGCCTGTACGGCTTTTATTCGTGATAGAGTATAGAGTCTAGAGACCATAGAGTCTTTTGAAGCTATGTAGAGCTTATGTCAAAATAACTTCATAAAACTTTTTTTAAATAAGCGTAAAAATACAGAATATACTTTACTATTTTATGTAAATTGTGTTGTTAATAAATTATTTCACCAGTTACGTACAAAATATAAATGATCGAGTGTAAAAAGGGTTCTCTGTAAATCTGGCTAGGTTAACCTGAATTGTACTAAAACATTTTCTGCGACCTAACCTAAAAAATTCCGAGCAATAAAGTGAAACTTAACAATCGAATTATTATATTTAAATGTTTCTAATATGATTTCTGTAACAATAGCACTTATACACCTAAATTAACGAGTGCAAGACTCTCTACCGTGCAGCCAGTTCAAGTTGTTCTTCAGCTGAAAATCGATGCCTTCATCGTCACCCGTGCATACTTGAGCTGTAGTATTCCAGCCCCGATCTCAATTTTCAAAACCATTAAAAATGTAGAAAAACAGCCATACTTCTATACTAACATACCAATATTAATATTATAAATGGGAAAGTGTGTTTGTTTATTTGTATATTCTTCCTTCATATCCGAGCAGAGCAACCGATAGACTTGATTTTGATCATAGACTTAGTAAAAATAATGGAGAGTGGCTTAGGCTACTTTAGGTCTTGGAAAAATATCATGTTTCCAAATTATCCGTTATTTCATATTTGAATTCCACGCGAGCGAAGCCCTAAGTAAACAAAGTTTCAGCTGAAGATATTTAATTGATAGCAAGAAAATAAATCTACAGGTAAAATATTTGTCAAAGGCTGAGAAAATAAAAGATGCTGTCCGTCTACATAAAAATGCTTTAATAATAGCATACATTAGGTTCCTCGTGAATGCTGCTCATTCGAAGTATTTCAAAAGTATTTGGTTTTTTAACATACTTAGCTTTTTACGGTTTCAAACCCAAGATAGGCATGTCAAATTCACTTTTTCCAAAACTACAAGGCCTGTGAGCTGCGTTAAGATTTTAGATGACATTATTGAATATCTTAATTTGAAAAAAGTAAATAAATATTTAAAAAAAATTACAGATTAAAAACGCCTATATTTATTTAATGCAAGAGAATAATTACATACATCGAGGAGTCCCCAACATTGTCATTCATCTGCAGTGAAATATTTACCACCAAAGCCACATTACGTAAGCTCTCAATATCAAATCCAATAATCTACAACAGTGATCGGACAAAGGCAATATACTGGAGTAATCTAAGCGGTGTCTAAATGCAAATATGTAGACACCGACGTCTCAGCTTAATAGACAAAGGTGGCTCAGTCAAGGTGTTCCTCACTAATTGTTGTTGATACTTGCCAGTTGCCACAGGTATACTGCCGCTATGACGAAAAAAGGCGTATCTTTAACTTTTAAATAGAATTATATAGTGATTTAGACTGAAAAGACACACAAAAATATATATATTTTTTATTTTTGCAAAAAAATTTTAGTTGCGCCTATTTTCATTATGGCGGCAGTATAAACTTAAAATGCATTATTATGCCAGTTTTTCAAGCTATGATTAGTAATATCTTACTAAGCTAGCAAGCTAGTAGTTCTGGCTTCGTGTAGATAAAACTATCTTCATTTCTAAGCTAGTAAACTAAGTTACACTCGACAAGCCAGTGTCAGATAGCCAAGGTAGTTTTAAGAGGATAAACCATCGACTAACGAAATAAAAAAGAGGTATTTGTAATATCTATTGCTGTCTCTAACCACAAGCAGTGGAGGCCGCAGAGAGCGATAGAGACAACAGCATCTTGAATTGAAAAAATCCTATAAGAGAACAGGAAATCAGCGATGCGTTATCCCCTGATTCCTTCTCCAAAAGTTAACGGATTGAAGTATTTTTTTCATAAATAATTAATAAAGGTTTGTGCTGTATCCCCTATGTTTGCCCTTTTTTACAATTTAGCCAAATTTATTTCTTGGTCTTTGAACGCAGCGATAAATGTGGCCATTTATTCAGGTTTTTGAATGTTCATATCTCTTTTAATCATTTAATTATGAATAATCATAGAGATATGCTAATATAGGCTATTTATATTCATTTAAAAATTGCAACTCTACCGACATTATCTAACGAGGAAACAGTAGACAACATTTGTATGGAAGAACTGTCCTAGTGTCTCTCTTAAAGACTAGCTAGCTATTCTGCTTGAAAAAGTGGCATCCTGTATCCTGAGCATTATGCAAGTGTTTGCATGACTAGTGTGACGTCGCACGTCAGTTGCAAGTTCTATATTTCAAGGTCACACGCAAGCTGAAACGCGAATTGCACGTAAGCTTGTATGTCAGCGAGCCCTAAACCTAATAACTATAGCAAATATTATGAAGCCTTAATAACTATAATAAAATTAATAACTGTAGTAATAATATAAATGCGTGAGTGTACTATGACTAGAAAGCGTGTGTTTGTCTGTTTGTCCTTATAGACATACACACTCAAACAAAAATCAGAATCAATATAAGCGGGTAGACGTAATCGTCTTCCCGCTTAAATTGATATGGATTAATTTTGACTTGGATGTATACTTATACTGATTACTATGTACATACTGTTAATCTTAAGAAAAGAGAACAGTTGGTTTTTGTTCCAGTAAAATGCAATGCGAATGCTGTGTCACATTAACTGCTTTCACATAAATCGAACTTTTTTAATATGTATATTTTTTTTATAACTATATTCCTCTATTCATTCGGCCTTCATTCATGTGGCTTTAGTATTTTGCACGTGATTATCAAATATGAATTTATGACGAATTGTATTTCGAACAATTTGAACAATTTTAAAATAATTATTACTGTCGAAATTGTTCAACTTTCCCACGATTTGTGAAAATAAACAAAATAACATATTATTTCGTCATTAAGTTCATTCCAAAATTAAATGTATAGAACAGTTATCGGTATAAATGAAATAACAGATAATAATAATTAATTATACTTTCAGGTTCACTTATTTAAACAGCACTTAATGTGTCTGTGATAAAAGTAAACAATTGGGAAAACAAAATAAAGATGTACGATCGAGAATAATTTCTTTTAACTTTATGTTGAATATTAGTCAATTATACACTCTATTCATACACATACTGCTTCTAAAATAAAACGTCTGCTTTTAATCTCTCATAATCTCCACGTATCTCTCGTTTACGCCTTTATACGTCGCATTGCATAATCTCTGTGACATAAAGAATCCACTATTCGAAAGCACGTCGGGCGGTATTATATCACGCCGTAGTACGCGATGTATTCTGCCCAATCATGGTACTATTAGGCGATTTGGTAGACGGACGAATCAATAATGTTTGCAAACATTCAACAAGTAGCCAACCACTTATATATACGGTAATAGTTTAATTTTCAGCATTTTACAGCAATTGTGAAACGTGAGGTAGCGCCTTACGGCACTCTATCGAGTTTTCGTATAACCTTCGCGCGGTGTACTCGGTGAGTACTAGCGTAGTGCTAATGAATGTTTTTACCGCGTGATTATCAGATTACGTTATCTCGGTTATCGCGATGATCGGCCGCGTGCTGCAACCGTATAGCCCCTATCGAACCACATCACATCGCATCTCGGGGATGCTCCACTGAGCCGGGGTCGGAGTGACGGCCCGGGGGGATTCCGGACTGACCGTCGCCGTCACAGTGGGTACACAACACAGATTACCGTCACAGTAACTCACTGCATCTCGAGTGGCACATGACACGCGCGCGGCGGCGGGCGACGGCGGCCCCTAGCGTCGCGACGGCCGGCAGACCGCGACTGGAGCGGCGCGCTGCGCACAACAGCCTAGAGCTTCGAGCGAGCAGGACGAACATAGCGCTACATAACTACGATTTTAACCCTTGAACCCTCTATTTTAATTTCGATTTACTTTGTTTTGGGACCCGCGGGACCGATGAGCGTGCATCTTGCCGGCCAGGTGTCCGTGTGTAGCTCAGCTGCACTTCCGACACTATCGAGCGTGGCTTTGACTCCCAGTGTGACCGTGAACGTTTCATCAGCGTCTCTATTTCACCCGTGACAATACGTCGCTCCGACTGACAACTGGCGACGTGTTGTTTGCTCTTATTTATTTTTGATCGTTGAAACATTTGGAAAATATAACATACAAATTAACAATTCGTCCGTCCCTTGATGTTTTTAAAGTAGTGTTTTCCTTACACATTTTTCTTAAAAACTGTTAATTTGAAAGATTGATGAGTATCTATTATGCTCACCAACATATGCTCCATTTTTTAAATTTTATAAACGTAAGAGTCAATGAACGAATTACAAAGATACGGTGATAAGATACCAATTAAAAACAAACTTAAATGATTGTGTACAAGTTGAGTGGGTAGTTGAGATTAAAGAAAGCGAACAGAAGCACCTGTCGTATTATGTTACATATATGTATAGGTATATATTATTTATTTAATGGCAAAAATTGAAGTAATCGATATAATTCGTAATTATTTTCATGAACTATTTTCATCGTTATTACTGAGAATTATTTTTGATACAAGATTACATCTTTAACAGTATCTAATAGCTCTTGTTTTTGTCGTCTACAAACTGCGGAATCAAAACGCAGCATATTATATTTACCAGTATAATTGTTACAATTTGGAAAAAAAAACGTATCGTAAGAATCAATAAAATAAGTCCATTGTATCTTCCCTTATTTGAACATAATATCAGCAAACAAACAGACGCGATCGAGTGTTTAATTAATAAATATATTATCTTATCTTACTGGGAGCCTAGCTGTAGTCTAGTAGATAACGACTAGAATGCTTTTATAACTGCTTTTAATATTAAGTACATACTTTTAGTTTCTAGTAGAGGCGAGTTCTTGAGTAATAGCTTGGAGTTTTGCTAAGGTAGTTGGGTATTTACTACATTTTTATTGAAGAAATAATCCATCTAGATAACCAAACTCAGTAAGATGAGTTAGGTCATATAATTTATTATCATTTGGTCCATCAAAACTTATTTATAAATATGGACTAGAGGTCGCCCTGTGATCGAAATTAAAGCATAACTATTTGAAAAGATCGCATAGAGGAGCTATAAATAATAAAATCTATTCTCAATTCAATTACAGACTTCAATTTGACAAAAAGGTCTAGTTACGGGGCCATTAAATTTTATGAAAAAAAAAACACACCATAAACTATAGAGTGTTTTGTACATGATTATTGTGTCATGTCAAAATATTGTAGTGTGTAAAAATAAAATATTTAAGCATAATTCCATGCTGCTCTTTGTTACGATTTTTAACCAGCCCTATTACGACTACTATCCAACCTTCAGCTAATTGGCTATCTTAACCCAGTGAACGCGGTAATGGAAGGAAAATATAACACCTGTTTACAGACTTCTGAATCGAATAACGATTAGAACGATAAGCAAAACTTGCATTTTGCTATTTAAGATTATATGCTAATAAAATATAATTGTTTTATATGTTCAAGTAATTTTCTTTTCAACATTGTTATTTTGGACATCTTGTAGTTCATAATTTTAACACTTTTTTTAGAATTGTAATATTATTTGCACAGACGATATCCTAAACATGAAACATACAAATTTGTCTGGCGAGGCCACGAAACTCAACGACTTCTGCAATATGAAGGTGTGAGCAGGTGTAATATATGTCACGTGTCATGCGATATTGAGACCTTGTTTAGGATAAGGAGAATTCGCGCTTGATGTCCACGCACGAATCGCAGTTTTATGTCTTTTTTCACCAACCATTCTCAAGCACTAGTGTCTTTTAGCGCCTTTTATCTCTGAAAAAAAATATGTTTTTGGCAAAACTCCTTTGTAATCTAAGTTCTTAGACCCTATAAAATAAAGTGACATATGAAAAAGTGGCAAAAACTTTTAAAGCACCGGTACGCTTAAAACTAAGCGTTAGACGGGATAGTTGTTGAAAACATGCATTGGGCCCCCATGTCAGCATCTCGTCATAGATATATGCTATGTGTAATCACACCAATTTGCACGTTGGTGGGACAAACTATATTAAACACGTGAAGATCATATGCAAATGCAACGTAATTTTAGGGTTAGAGCAACCGCGAAACGACTGCACGTGTATAATAAGCTCAGCTCCTGTGCATGCGAAATGTGCGATAAACACACCTATGAGTTTCATGATTTTGGGCTAGCGAGATTTTGTATTAGTTGCAACGATTAAAAAACAACGAAAATAGAATCGCCGTAAGTGCGCTGAGAGATTCTTGGCTCAAATCAATCTTATATCTAAAATCAATATCGAGAGCGTGTCGGTTAATAAAATTAACGCCTCCGACTTTGGATCATGAGCACATTTAATAATAAAAGACGAGATTTTACATATTATTCGGAATTTAATTCAGAAGCACGTTTCGCCTCGACGATTGGAATTTCAAGAAAATGTATTTTACACCATTTAGAAATTAACTTATCGCTGCTAGTTACGATATTATTTATGCTTTATATTATCAGACTACACTTAAATATAGAAGCTAAAAATAAATTTACTATAGTTACATTGAACTATCCATCAATGTAACTATAGTAAATCATTAATTATCGATTTGGTACGCATTTCTATAGTGTACATTTATACTACGAACTATTATATCGTTATTTCGATTAGGTCTTTCATCAAAATCAAAAAAGTATTATCAAATCATATTTAGGTATTGTGTATTTCTTAATCCAACCTATCCGTAGTAGGTGTAACGAAAATGTTTCGCAGAGAAAATCTCTACCAAAGTGGATGTATATTTATACACTGATCTTTCTTTAAACTTGACCAGATTGCATGGATTAGGGCCAAGAATTAATGAAACCGAACATCGATTTGGTTAATATTAGATTTAATCTACATTTAGATCGTCTTATGCAACACGCAATAATAATTTATTCTATTTATTAATATGTCTTAAATACCTGTGGTACAGTGAAAACTTTAAGTAGCGCTTACATTATATACTATTTAAATATTCACTAAATAAAAACTATTAAATCTATTTTACAAATATAACAGAACGCAGTAAAAGGCATTAAATCATATGTCAATGACTATACATGTTACAAAAAGTTTTCTCCTTTAGTCGAAAGTATTATAGCCTTCTTATAATTTGTTACAAACTGTTTAATAGCGCTAAATAAGTTTTTTCAAAAATGTTTTAGGAAAAAATTAAATTCATATTTATAGTAACATCGAAGAAATTGATTCAGAGCCAGTAGATGTAAATAAGTTATTTGATCTGAATATGTCAATTCCAAGTAAGTCATCATCTGTCAGCTGGGTTTGACATAATTCAATCAAATTAGATCTACAATGTGGCTCTGTATCAACGTCCCTGATAGTACGTACCTCCAACAGTGTTAGTGTCATTTTATAATATTTATTGCATGGTTATTTCTCTGTTTTTGTGTTGAACCTAATAAAGTATGATAATAACAGTCATAATAAAATGTTATGTGTCTATTCTAGCACCAACGTTTGATACAAACATCTTAAAAAATATATTACTGCATGTACTAACTCAACGTACCAATAATAAAATGAAATGTACTAGCGACATACTTTAACTACTATCCCTATTGGCTTAATTTTTTGTAGAGTTTATTTTAATAAAGAATTATGACTTTATCTCACAAAATATTAACTCTACACTCATTCTAGTACGAAAAATCTATTGACAAACAATATAATACGTAAGTGCATACTAATTTTATTTATTGTAAAATAATTATTTATTATCAGTTTCTAACGTGAAATTTGTCCCATTGATTAGTAATCATGTATTTTCAATTAGTACTTACAGCGAATTCATTGTTTGGTACTTTTTAATTACAATTAATAAAATATACTTGAATTCATTCGAACATTCAAAATAAAGAGGACGTTCAAATAATTCAAGTTACAACGACAGATTTTATTTCACAGTGAAATGTCATAATAACTGTTATGTTACACAGCTTTTATTTTAACAACGCGAGTTAACAAGCTTCCGAATATTGTCAAGTACATTGAATTTCGACGTTTTATTAAAAGAAAACTAAAATTCACTTCCTAAGACCAATATATTTATATTTTATTTGAGAGTAACAATAAAAAATTAAAATTATTGTCCATTCGGTTTTCTTAACAATATCACAAATATTTTAATAGAAAAGTTTTTGGTACAAGTGC
>JAOTAV010074124.1:0-13168 GCA_026546445.1 Cyclargus thomasi | reverse complement strand
ATATATTTAATCTAAGCTTTATAATTTTTATAATTTCATCTATAAGATGATTAACTATGAGACATAGGCCTTCCTGAAATAATGCATAAGTTGCTGTTTCCTCCTCGCCGCGCACATATCTAAGGCTTGCAGGTATAGTGATTGTAGCCGGGCTTATAATATAGGCCTAAATTCTAAAAGATTTTGTATTTTCTCATGTTTCTACGATAGTCATACTAAGCCCATAAGGTACTTTGCACGCACGTAAAGGGGGTCGTTGCAGTGTGACATTGGAGTATGGGGTCCTCAGATTTCTGACATCACATCTAAAATTCTGAAATTTCATTTAAAAAATTTAAATGGTTTTAATTTTTAGGTGTAAAATTACAAATCTTGTGACGTCAGGGAGATCCTTTAGAAATATGACAAGAGGAAGGGGGAGAGGTCTAAAAGGTCCCAAAGCAAGGGCAGATCCAGCTTAAGCACCCATCTTAAGGTCATATACTCAAAGGTGGTCGAGTCATAAAAAGGAGATTTAGCGCTGTGGGGTGGTCACATACTCGTAATCAAGTCACCATATTTAATTAAAGATGCAAAGGTCATTGGGCAGCATAGTATGAAATCAATACCCACGGCCTACAGAAAAAAAATTAGCTAGGTTGTTGAGATAAACGTTTCTCGTTTACGAATATTATATATGTCACATTAATGTAGTTAATGGGATTCAAGTCCAAAGCTAAAATAGAAAATATAATATTAAGTATAAACATTTTCAAACTATGGAGTGACCATTTGCCACCACATGTTAAGTTTCGGACGTTGAATGCGTACTGTGCGTGCACGTACGTATTAATTATAGTAAAGTTTAAGACATTTTTATCGGTTTCTTGTCAGTGAAAATGATTTTAAAAAATAAAGTACGTAAAAATAAAACAAGTAAGCAAAGAAAAGTATTATTCGACATGATCATAATTATTGTGTCATCAAAAAACTCGGCAAGCGCATCTATTTGCTCTTGATGCCTGGTCCAAGACAAAAAATATACTATGCTGGCTATATGCGCGCCGCATCCAATGGTACGACGGCCAAGGACAAGAGCAGTTCTTTGCGCACAAACCAAAAACTGCACAAACAATAATTTTGTTTATTGTACACACTTAATACTTCACTAGAATTGTTTTATTCATGCATTCTTATTTTTTTTATTCCCATGGTTTAAAGATAAACTATTTGTAATAAAATATGGGTTAATACCTAATAATTTAAAATTAATTTGGTTTTTGCCAAATGATCAATTTTTTTTCTACTGTCATATAACTTTGTACTACAGAGGCTGTAGAATAGATTTCACTACAGGCATTCTACTTCTATGTGATAGTGCAAAATGTCTTCACAATTATTACACAGGTTGTGTAACAAAAGTAAGTTATAATACTATAGTTCACTGTTATGTCTGTTTTGTTTTAAAAATACCTCGCAAAGTTCCAAAAGAGTATTTGCATGGGTGCAAGCTTTTTTCAGACGAGACGTTAGATGAAACTTCTTCCTTGGTTCAGTGTTTGCTTCCTGTCTAAGCTGCATAGCATGAGCCCAAGCACGCTCTGCTTGTAGCAATGGTATGCATAGCAATCGGTTTTCAGCATTTGAGCCTGTGAGATGTGTTGCTGTTACATCGCGCCTGCGGTAGTGACGTCGGTCCCCCTGCAAAAACAATATAGTATTTATTTTAGGTAGGCTGTGTTGTCACTAATATTATAAATATTAAAGTGTGTCTGTCTGCCTGCGGACTATCAATATAGTATGAGGCACAACAGAGTTGCAGGCATCATCTTAAATATAATAAAAAAGGGTCAGGTATCTTAAATCTGTTTACTTGTTAAAGTCAATTTTCAATATTTGTTTTGTATGTTAAACTAGCAAGTCAAAATATTTCAAAGTCTGTAAGCTGGATACAAAGAGATATGTAGAAAACTTAAATCACTAATATTTTAATTATTTCTCAACAGAATCCAGAGATTTTTTGTCATTCTGTATATCTTTTAGCCCACTATTATATTTGCATTAAATAAATTTTGTTTCACACCCATCTTCCCTAACTATTAACATATTCACAAGATTTATTTCACATCATGACCGTTGACTTGTTATCTAATTCATCCCCACCCTCATCTGTATACAAAATTACATCGCATCAATATATCAGTACTTTATACGTGATTGTTCAACAAACACCTAATTGAGGCTGTACACTCTCACTGTGAGCAGCTGACATGTGAGTGCTACCATTTGCATTTAGGTGGTCTCGCTGTGTTTCGGTGAGAGTGACCAACCTCAATTAAAAAACATACTTTGACATTTATATTCTAAAAGTGATATCAAAATATCATACCTGTGGGATTTTAAGAACTTTTCTCAACCTCCTGATGCGCCGGGAGCAGTACCCACGGTAACGCTGGTAGTCACCATGTCTAAGACCATGTTGCTGCTGAGCATCCTTAGTTAGACGAAATACTGACTCAAGTTAAGAAAAATATTATTGTGTATCAGACATTTTCATAATAAGATAAAATAAAGAAATAGATTAAAGATATAGATTTGAATCCACACTGTAAGAAGCCAGTCATGTGTCCAAAATTTGCATGTTTATAAACATTAATTGATGACCATAACTAGGTTTTCTTTATTTTGAAAACACGCAAGGACATGATAATTTGTGCACGACTTATTTCAATATATAGGATAACCATTTAAAAAGGATACTTTCTAATGATAAGGAATTGGATATTTTTGCTTCAGTTTTGCCATCCTCTTCAGCGGATATTAATTGCTGGTCACCTAAATCACCTTCTTGTACTACCATGTTTGCTAAAAATTATACTTTTTGTTTAAAAACTTTTACATTCCAAGTAAGTAATTCTATTTTAATTATTTCAAACCTCTAAAATTTATTAAACGATGAAAGTTTAGTGAAGTCTAGTGTCCACAGATGACTTGAATGGCACACGTCACAAATGTTTTGAACATTTTTGAGTTGTCATATGTCAACTTGACAGAAACACTAAACAGATCGTTTTTTTTTATTTTCACGAGAAACTCATAAGTTACAACGCATAAGGGCAACTTAAGCACGCTTCATGTAACATGTTCCAGAATGGGTCGTTTGGGAATTAGGAGAGGTCGTCCAGAATGGGATTAACTTGGCACACGGCTCGACTGACATTTCTTTAAAGTACTGACCACATAAAAAATGTTGTACTTTATCGGTATTATTTATAAATTTTGACAAAAGTTTCGAATTGTTAAAAATACTAACTTGACCACAAATTCTGTACCGCGCCCTAGGAACGTAGGGCGGAGCGGGGCCGGGAACAGGTAAGAAAAAATTTGAGGTATATTCGAGATCAATATAATTGTTGGACGTATCTTACCATATAAATTGACAGTTTAAAGTTGGTACTATTGAGAGCCAAGAAGTATTTAAATTGTGTATTTAAACTTTTTTTAACATATAAATAGTGTATAAAACGTCAAGAGTTTCTTGAAACATAATAGTCAGGCAATTTAAAAATTATGTTCCTCTAATCACGAGATAAAGCACAACCTTTCTAAGAATAGAGTTTCATGTTGCATGCTACCGCCGTAAGTGGTGACGGCCGGCAACTAGGGCAACCGTCCTTTGCCTCGCCGCGCACATACCCAAGGCTCGGTATAGCGCTTGTGATCAAGCTATACCATAATATTATGCATAATATTGACGTCTTGTAGAAAATATTTGTGCGTAGTTACAATACGATTAGGTATACGGCTTTTTGTGTATGAGCAGTAAGGCAGAATAAAATAGACTCTTGAAAACGTTGAAAACATTTTAAGATTAAGAGTCTATTTTGTTACGCATTAAATGCCAAAATATTATGTAATTGCTTGCAGTGTTGTCTCT
The DNA here is from genome assembly GCA_026546445.1 of Cyclargus thomasi. Classification (NCBI taxonomy): domain Eukaryota; kingdom Metazoa; phylum Arthropoda; class Insecta; order Lepidoptera; family Lycaenidae; genus Cyclargus; species Cyclargus thomasi. The sequence continues at coordinate 9,252 of JAOTAV010074124.1, read as the reverse complement.
ATAGATATAACTCAGTGACTAACAATGACAAACTTAACAAATTCATATAACAAAAACTTAACATTAACATTGACAAGTAATGACTAGTAACAGATGTTGTTATATCAACGCTACTAGACATAAAGTTTATAAATTTTCGGCTTGAATTTTTCAAACTGTTTTGAACTGACGCAAAAGACGAAAATACTGCGCAGGGAAGCAGAAGGGTAGGTGACATAACTGACATTTCGTGCCGAGTACCTAATTGACTCGCAGGAGTTATGTATAGTTTGTGTGTGTTTGTGTTATTATATTTTACAACTTTTTTGGTGGAAAATATCTTTATTTTTCACCAAAAAAGTTGTAAAACATCTTTGGTTTGTGTTCGCCATGTTCAGTGTCGGGATATATGGGACATTTTCTATATTTTAGTGCGCAAATCTATACTTGGTGGCGCAACGATAGACAACTCTAAATTATCTATTGGTTCCCCACTGATCTGAAATTAGCTTTTATTGGTAGAGAATAACCTAGCCCTTTGCTATAACTTATAGCCTATAAGCAGCAAGTGTTGACATTTGTCAAGTTGCCAAAACAAAAGAAAAAAAAAAAGTGTTGACATTGACAAGGGGCATGTGTCAAAATTTGTTTTGAAATTGTTCTTTTAAATTTTCTTGTTTTGTGGTTAGTGTCGGTAAACTTATTTATTGTAAAATATCTTTGTAATCCTTTGGATTATATTGTGATTTTGATTTGGGATTAGTGAGTACCATATTGTGCAATATTTAAAGTGGTTTATTTTCGTTACAGGACATAATTACACAGAAAAATGGCAAAGTCTAAGAATCATACCAATCATAACCAAAGTAAGTAAATTTATTTAGCAAAGACATCAAAAGTTGGCAGTATGTTGTGGTTAATGTTCTTTAATAAATGTTTCATTACCTTTTAGACCGCAAAGCGCATCGCAATGGAATCAAGAAACCCAAGAAGTTCAGACACGAATCTACCCTTGGTGTAAGTAAATTGTAACACTTGTATGCGTTGTTCAATAATATAATTTTCAAAAAGGATATATGCTAACGAGACAAACAATAATAATAATACAACAAAAGACAAAAAACCGGCCAAACGCGAGTAGGATTCGCACACGAAGGGTTCCATACCATGTTAGAGCAAACATAGGCAAAAATTGTGATTTCTTGCTGATTATTAAAGTATATAAATACAACCTAGTATTTTGTGAAACAGCATCAACATAAATATATAATCTGTGATAATTTTGCTCTCTACTGTTCTTGAGATAAAGCCTGAAGATGGACAGACAGACAGATAGACATCAATGTCTTAGTAATAGGGTCCCATTTTTACCCTTTGGGTATGGAATTCTAAAAATAAGTAGTTTTTAGTTTGTCTTATTATCTGTAGCATTGCATTCCTATTTTTAATTCATTTAATATTAATTAAAATAATAAAATATTAAATTTTCTTATTTTAGATGGACCCTAAGTTCTTGAGAAACCAAAGGTTTTGCAAGAAAGGCAACTTGAAACCCGCGAAGCAGGTTGCCCGTGCCGCAGAGAGGAAAGCCATCAGGGAAGCCAAGAGCAAGAAATAGATGCTGTAAGGTTAAATAAAATTTAAAAATCCAAGTTTTTTTTTTTCATTTTAGGCCTGCTCTTTAGCACTTTTCTATTTTACATTTCTTTAAATGTTAATAATATGCTAGGTATTAATAATCATAATAATAAGCTAGGTATTTCATTAAGGGATCTATCTAAGAGAGTGGTCATGAGGTCATTTATTTAAGAGGTCAGTTCATTGGATTTTAAAGTGGCTTCTAGAGCGTCAGGATCAACCACCCAACAAAGATGACTAAATAAAAATAGATATTTATTTAGTCATCATAGTAGAACTTGGCCACTGTTGGTTCATCTGACTTCCACTCTATTAGGTGTTTGATGCTGATCATCTAGAAGGCACATGACGCTTCCTCCTGTGTGTTTGAGCACATGATGGTTATCTGTCCAATAGGTCCCTGGGATAGTAATAAAAATATGAGCCTTTACATTATCCTTACTAATGTTATAAATGGGTAAGTGTTTATTTGTTTGTCCTTCCTTCACACCCTAACAAAGCAACCAATCGGCTTGATTTTTAGCATAGACTTTGGTTAAATGATGGAGTGTAAGATATGTAGGTTACTTTTGGTTTCGAAAAAATATAGTTTTTCAAAAAGTTGAATTTATTTACAATTTCATGCAAGTTTACCTACTGGCAAGAATTAGTTTAGTCATAGAGGAATAATAACTATATTATAGGAATTATATATATTTATAATTACTATTTGTTAATATAATTATTTACTGTGCTCTTTACTCCGCATACTATTATTTAGATTTAATTTTTCTGTAGGGTTGCCTGAAAGAGATTGCTTATTATTATAGCGATAAGGCCGCCCTTGCCCACATTAATGTAATTTACCTTAAGTTTAGTTTTAGTACCTTTTTCATATTTCATTGTGAGCAAAAAAGATCCATATATATCTATATAAAACAATTGGTCTATGGTTCAGTATAATTCTCTCAGGGTCACTGCTAAAGGGAAAGAAAATGAATATGCTAGTAATGCTTTATGCATAGTAAATGCAGCAAACATTCTCGACACATAGATTGATAAACATACATAGCTTGAGAAACTGATTACACAAGGCCAATGTGGAGGTAGTGGCTTTATATAAACTATAATATGTATTACATGGTATTACCATATATTACTTAAATTATTAAACACTAAGCTCTAGAAAATGAAGTAGACAATTTATTTTTAGCTTTTATTAAGAATCAAGTTTCATAAGATTAATGACAAAAGTAAGAATATAAAGAACAAATTACAAATTAGTTTTACCATAGAGAAATTATACCATTGGACTATGGTTTTACATAATACTACAAAGTAGCAGTAGTATTGTCTAACATTATTATGATCAAAATAATCCGAACCCAGTAATAATAACTATAATTAATCCACTCTAAACATGAAAGTTATAATATAATGAAAAATTTAAAATATAATAAACTATAGAAATAATAATTGATTAGAAGATGATTAGAAGTAAGAAAAAGGAAGATCTTTTTCTTTTTTCCCTTGGTCGCTTATTACATTTTTTTATTACTGTAACTCTACAATGACTTTGAAGCAATATTATGTACGAGTATTCACTCAAGATTGGCGGTATGGTTCATTAACCCTCTGTCAAATTTTTATGCAAACCGCGATTGTCAACAACAATGTGACAACACAACACTTTGTTGACTGTCGCGTTTTGTATGGAAATGTCATTTTTTTTGGCGGAGGGTTAATGAACCATACCAGAAACAATACCGCCAATCTTGAGCGAATTCATGACTACGTAAATTTTTAGTATAGCAATTTTAGTCCCGCAAGTGAACGCTAAAAATTTAAGTAGTCGCTATCGACTATCGGCAAATACTATTGCTTCAAACTCACGGTCAAGCAACTGCTGGGCTCTTATTGGTCGTAGCGTGATGGTATATAGCTTAGCCTTCCTCGATAAATGGACTAACCGACACAAAAAGAGTTTTTCAATTCCGGTCAGTCGTTCCTGGGATAAGCGCGTTCAAACAAACCTTTCAGCTTTATATCTATATACTTCTTTGTACTAATAATATAAAGCTGAAGAGTTTGTTTCTTTGTTAAAACGCGCTAATCCCAGGAACCACTTGCCGGAATCGAATCAGACTATGTAACATCACGCTACGACCAATAAGAGCCGGGCAGTAATAATTTTTTTTTGGAAAAACGGAATATTTTATAAAGTTTCACGCGGCCATAGTCGCGGGCAACAGTTATATATGTAGTTTAGACAGCATCTAAATGCTGTCTTGCGCCTGCGTCGCGTCTTGTCACAATACGACGAAACATAAATCTAATCTGTGCAAGTTACTCCTTTTCCTGTTTTCTCTGCCCTCTAGGACCCTTATGTGGTGTTTTAATATCTTTCATGTGAGGCCCAGGACTTTTGCTTCTGAAGTTTGGTTTTTCGCTTTGACTGTTATTTGGTCCCTTCTTGGTATACTCACTTCTTTCCTTCTTTGCATTGTCCTGTGTTTTTTTAGCGTAGTTTTCATTTGAAATGGATATTTTTAATGCAATCTTGTCATTTTCCACGAAATGTGAAAACATTCCCAGGGGCATGATGCCGCATGTTCCGTTACTAAAGAGCTCTTTAATATCACAAGAGTCACTGTAGCAATGGTCAATGAAAATTACTTTTCTACGGCTGTCCTTCTTACTGACTATGCTGATTTCATACATGCATTGCTGGGCAAATTTTTTTGTGCCTATATTTTGGATGACATAGTAAATCATTTTCTGGTAGGTATCAATTTTTATGGTGAAGAGGAAAAGGTATTTTCCCTGAGACAGCATAAACATCAAACGGTTGTCGGAAGAAGTGTTAATTTTTAAATCCGTTTCTTGGTCCAATCGAATCCTGCAATTTTCTGCATGTTTGCTTTTGAAATGCTCGAATAGTTCCATTATTTTCCCTAGAAGTATACAATACTTAAGTATGTAGATAAAAGGGTCTAATCTTATCAATATAACATTTATAGATATGTAAAAACAATTCTTTGTTTTTACATATCTATAAATGCTAATATTTTAACGTTAAACTAGATTATATTGTTTGCGAGTTGCACCTTTGTATGTTACTTAAACTCGTTCCAGTAATTTCGAAGCATAATTCAAATTGTGAATAGGCCATTTTACTTTCTAAGGAGGTATAGTAAACATAGTAAAATAAATGTCTGTACCTGACCAAGAACAGGCTCCAAATATCTCTCCGTGCGGGCAGTTCATTTCGCGGAAAATGCATTCTTTCAGGTGATTATCAACATCCGCAGCGTTCATTATATAGCTACAACCCGCTGCCTTATTAGGACATTCTTTTTTGGCCTGTAAAGAAATCAATTTTAGGTTAGAACAGTAAAAGTGCTTATGTACAGACACGGGCTTATATATAGTTTTGATAAGGTGGGTCTCCCTAACGTGAAAAAGTGCCCAAGTGCGAGTTTAACTCGCCTTTGATTGATTCTGCAGCAGCAAAAAGGTAACAAATTTCTTTATATAATGAGGGGCAAACGAGCAAACAGGTAACCCCTGGAAAGCAACACAAGAACATCAGAAGAGTATGTATAGGACCGGACTCTAGGACCCCGGACTAAGTGTACAAACTACAAACCATATTATTAATAATATTACTAGCCCGCAATTGTATCCTTAATACTATGTATCTATTAATACTGTTTTTATTATATTTATTTGTGTATTTTATTCTTCATCTTCGGTCTCGTCTTCATTCTTGAATTTAATTTTAACTTGGGTTGCCTGGTAGAATCTGCTTCCAGCAGTAAGGCCGCCATTTCGGACATATATTATATTTTGTTTTTTTGCAATTGTGACTTTTTTGTTAGAATAAAGAGATTTTTATTTATTGTTTGAGACTACGTGATACTTCATGAATTACTTATCCCGTTTTTTACAATTTTCTTTAATTACTGCTTGTCTCCTATGTGTCGTAGCGTGATCTTATATAGCCTTCATTGAAAAATGGACTAACCATCACAAAAATATTTTTTTAAATCCGGCAAGTAGTTCCTGAGATTAGTGCGTTCAAACTCCTCACGCCCAAGCCGCGGAACCGTTTTACTAAAATTTGGTAAGGTGGTACTGTGATAAGGCCAACGAATTGGGTTTGTTCGCTCCGTCTGGACGGCGACCGCCAACGAGCGTTCTTTGGCGTTTACCTGCGAACGTTGCGTGGTGGCAACATTGTGGCGGTACCCACATTAAGAGGATTGTGTAGAGTCGCGAGCGTAGAAAAATAAGTATTTGGAGAATCGTACTCTGTCTCAATTCAACTTTGTCGCTTGCTATGATTATATTTCACTTCTAGGCAGTAGTAGTACCTTTTATTTATGCTTCTAGGTATTTCTATCGTGTCGATTCGTGTTTTGTGTTGAAGTTATAATATTTGTTTAAAATTTTAATATTTGCATATAGGTAAGTTTACTTTATTTACTACTCTGTATTTTGTAAAAATATTATAATACAATACCCTAGGGTATTGAATTATACTGCCTTGATTTATGTTTTAGTATGTCTGATTATATTAGGTATATGTAATATTATATTACCTGCGGGGTTAGCACAACGTTTCCTTGTTGATACTTCGTTGAAATATAATGGCTTTTATGGGACCGTCCAATAATCACGTATGGTTCGAAAGGGGTGAGAGGGTCTATAAAAATCACGAACATCACAAGGGGGAGGGGGGTTGTAGTTAAATATCACGTGTATTTATTTTTTCGGGATATTAAACCGAAAATGCGGTCTTACCTGATACAACAAAAAATATGGTTTTATAAAATCGGTGATACATGGTGATATTGAGAAAACCGGGGGGTTTCACCATGTATCACCAAGTGAAATACTTTACTCGTAATTGAAGACATAAGTGGAAGAAGCGGACAACTAACATTTTTGCACCTTCGAGAAAATATATAATTTTTTTTCCATAAAATTTTGACAAATCTTGCAACTTATTTCATTATCTAGCTAGTGTATTAAACTATATATCAAACCCACATTAATTTAATTGCAAATCATTTTTTGGGTCAAAAATCTAGAAGTTTTTATTAAAAATGTAAGTTATCAGGTTCTTCCACGTATGTATTCAATTGTCAAGTTAGTCTGATGGTAATTTTGTGTACCTCATTATTGAAAAAAAATATTTGTGGTTTAAACAGAGGCTAAGGTAAATTATTTGGTACGTAATGTAAGGTACTAAGTTTTATTACGGTGCCATGATGGCCAAAACAATGTCATCCACATTATTTTTAGAAAATATTTTATCTGTTTTTTCCAAAGAAAAAGACTATTTATTCCTAAATGTTTGTAGACATGTTTAAAAAATGTCACAGATTTATTTTGTTTGCTTGGTTAAAGTTTTCTGTAGTTAATATTTTTGATAAATAAATGTTGTTTAATATTGCGTGAAAAGCGTAGTTTTATTATTAAAACCCACACTTTAAAAAATCCACGTTTCTCAACAACCCGAGAATTCCCGGGAAATAGTTATTGAGAATTTTCGTGCTTCGAAAAATTAAAAAGGTCGTGAAATGAGAAACCCTGTACTATGATAATAATAAATAATTATTATTCTAATATTTGATACGTCCGTATGTTTGGTTTTCTTAGAAAATTTGCTTTATTTTTCAAATACTATCCATTTAAAATGAGAATATATTAAATCAGTTTTTGGATGCTCGCAACTTTCAAACTTATATAAATTTTAAATAAAATATATAAATTTTAATAATTAAAAATTATTTTAGAAAATCAGATAAGATTTAGGGCTAGGAAAACGTTATGGCGTTTTGTATGGAGATGTGCGTGGTATTCGTTGCTCTTAAGCCTCACCATCCACTCGTCACTATGTATCACTCGCGACTGTAGCTCTAACGAGGCGCGTAGGTTTGAGAACTTTCCTGTCTTTTATATGGAGTGCACGTAATATAATGTAATTTCTATGCTGTGTTTTAACTGTCCAAACATACTAAACTTGCTCTGTTTCTCATTCGAAAGCTCCTTAGTTATTATATAAACCGATTTATATTTACCCATTTAATTGTATCCATAAGTCAGTAATTTAATCCAAATCTGAAATATAACATTTTAAGGACATTCAAACTATCATATTATAATAATAATACTACATGACTCCGTTGCGTCATAATTCGTTTATCACTCGGGAACCGTATATTTTTCCGGAATAAAAAGGGCCTAAATCCTTCCCTGGGGTACAAATTATCTCCGTGACAAATTTCAGTTAAATAGGTTCTGTGGTTTGTCCATGACGTGGTAACAAATAGACAATATATCATCGCATTTATAATATTAGTATGGAAGTTAGAATATTGTACCTAAACAGTATTGTACATTTTTCTATTTTTACCCCACGAGTCGTCTAACTCAAGCAGTAGCAAAAGCCCATTTACCCATAAACAAAATAATGTCTAACTTTAACCACAATGGAGGCGTCTGTACGCTACAACCAACAGAGTACTCTACTTACAAACTTTTTACAATAAACGTTATAAGTATTGATTTTACCAGTTTTCTGTGGATCGAGTTTTTTTTTATTATAGTGAAAATTAGGGGAAAATTGGAATTAAATTATCAAAAACAATATATTTCACGTACGTACGCTGTTGTATAAATTTTAAGTACAGAAATATATCATCTCGTATCGAAAATAAAGTGACCTCACGTGTTTTTTGAATAAAAGTATAAAAATTCAATCTAATCATCAATATTAAAGTAATAAAAACTTAAAAAATTTAAAAGATAATAGAATAAAAAATAACAATCTAAAAATTTAAACAACAAGACCGTCAATCACGAGAATTAATTTCGGTAAGTGGGGATTTTGGTGAATAAAATAATCTAGACAGCGGCTGAAAAACCACTACCATTAGTAGCCCAGGTGGGAGTTACAAATTGCTGTCGGGTTGGGACGAGCTCCTTGATTTATACAACACACCTGATACCCCGCGGTTAGTAGTGACATGACAAACTTGTCTGTACTATATCTATACGAGATGATCATACTTATAGTGGTTTAGGTCTATCGATTTCGTCAGTGGTTAACCTTTAAGTCCAAAGGGACTATTAGTCAAAATTTTCGTTACGGTAGCGAACACCCAGTTGGTTTAAAAAAGTATCTTTCGAGTTACTATTATGCATTCGGTCAAGATTGGTCGATAATAAACTCTGTCTAATTTCTATAGAAACCGCGATTATTAACAACAAAGTGACAACAACACTTAGTTAACAAACGCGTTTTTTATGGAAATGGCAAATTCGCGGATTTACAATATTATGTTGCTTTTCAATACCTTCTTCAAGTTCAAGTTCATCAGGTACCTCAGAAACGTCAGCTGGGAGACCACTATTCTCCTTAAAGTATTCCGTGCAATAAATTATTTGTGTATAGTGACACGCAGGTGATTACGAAGATAATAATAATATCTATGGATGCTTCACACCACGTCAATCTGGCCCCGTGCTAAGTACCTGGGGGACTTGTGTTACAGGTACCAGACGGAACAGAACGGAAATATATTTAATACTTTTTATACTATACACATATTTAAGATTTTTATTACATGATACACATATTTAATA
>JAOTAV010074113.1:0-13170 GCA_026546445.1 Cyclargus thomasi | reverse complement strand
TCCTAGGTACAAAAAACCTAACATAACGATTACAAACAAAGGATATGGGCGAAAAGCCTATAGATGACCCTATTTTTAATAATAATAAAAAAAACTTCAAGGAGATTTCAAAGGGCCGCCTGTCAGTGAAAGTGACAATTTGTATGGCGTTGATGCCGAGCCTAGCTTTCTTGTCCACCGTGCACACTGTGCTCGCTTAATAAATCGAAGGCTGGTAGCAATTTTTGAGTAGGTGTTTGAGGCAAGGTGAAACCTTCCAATGTATCTCTCTTATTACACCCCAATACGGAACTACAGACCTGCCGCCCTAAAAAGGTTACTTCGCAATATTTATTAACAGCAATTAATTTTGTCACTTTTCTTGTAAATAACTACTAATTTTGCAAAGCAGTGATTTCACAATTTAAATTGATTTCGAACTAACTTTTTTTTATAAAACTATTCTATTTTTAAATTTTTTTTTAACAAAATACTTCTACAATTCCTTTGCAATATTGCTATTACGATATTTTTAGGTCCCCTGGCTGGTTAGAAGCAGGGCTAAAAAAGGGCTAAAAAAAAAAAAACAGAAAAATATACATCCGAATCTGATCGTTTAGTGATGAAAAATTTTGTTTTAAGTTGCGATATTTCAGGTAGAAAATTTAAAGTTGCGACATGTTTTATACATGTTTTATAGTTTGCGAGCAATTTTCGCAAACTATTTTTGCACGTGCCTGGCTATGTTAAAATACCCAGTAAATCATCTTATCATATTATCTATTCTTTAAAAATTCAACTGCAACATAAAAAATACCTATTTTTTATGTTGTTAGTTTAAAATATATTTTTTTTGGAATATATTTTGTTTTTACTTTAGGTAAAATGCAGGGTAGGGGTGTAATAGGAGAGTTATATGACTTTTAACTTGCCTCAAATACCTACTCAAAAGTTTCTATCAGCTGTTAGATTATAAGAACTCAGCGAATACGTCTTATTCACTATTCAGAATGGCCGCTAAAGCCTTTACTACTTTAAGAATTTAATTAATGGCTTTCTAAGACAATGCATCGCTACTAATATTACAAATGGGAAAGTGTGTTTGTTTGTCATTCGTTCACGTCTTTACAAAGGAACTTACCGACTTGCTTTTTAGTTTCTGGCATAGACTAAATTAAAGGGCTACATTTAGTCATGTTTCCAAAATATTCGTAATTTTTCGAATTTTCGAATTCCACCCGAGGCACGTTGCGGGCACAACCTAGTATACTACAAGCCTACTTTTTCTTTCAATCTTAATGGGAATCAAACCCGTAGCCCTATAGATAAGTAGATAATTTCTTATCGTTACATAGCCAGGATATACAATAAGGGAAAAAACGCAAGATGTCAGTGAAGCACACGTAAAAAGTTTTCTAGTGCGGTGAAATTTGTTACTAGTCGTATCGATAATTTCGAAGACAATGATAAAATGTTTTCATCTGTCAAGAAGAAAATGTTGGTGCGAATTATTTTCAGAAATAATTTCTTTGTAAAAGTAAAATTTATGGATTCGAATGTGGGAAAGCAAAACGTATGGTAAGATTCACAATTTAATGCATTTTGTCTATACGACTCGATTAAGGATAAAAAGTAAATATTCTGAAACGCGACAATTGTTTACTGATCAGCAATGTTTTCGTATTTTGCATTGCATTGCGTCCTATGCCGTATCGTCTTGTTTGCGAATTACTTTAGTATTGTAGTATTTTTTAAATTATAAATACATTTTTTTAAAACATTAATAATATAATTATATCTAATATAAATAATATTTTCAAAGCACTATTATTGTATTAATATTAAAAATGTAAAACAGATTTTGATGAAATTTGGTATAGAGATACCAAGGAGAGGGTATCATATGACATATATTATTTTCTATTTCAATCAGTGCTATGGTGTTTCTAGAATTTGTCAAACGACAATAGAAATTTAGCATAAATCCCAAAGGGGAAAATACTGAAATGCCCGTATAAAAAATAATAAAACGAAAAAAAAATGTGTGTTATGAAAAAGTCGATAACAGGTAGGAAAAAAAAAATTATGATGAACGCGTACATCACTAGCAACGAAAAGTGGCGGGAACAGCACTTTTTATGTGTGGGGTAAAAATTTCCAAGTCCCAACTTTGACATTAGCCGGTGAATTATCGCGGTCTCCTCGGTGTCATTTGTGAACTTCACGAGTTCCGTCGGATTCTTTACGGGGTAACTTCTACCCCGAGTGCCAGGGTAACTTTTGCCCTGGGGCAACTTTACCTTGGCACTCGCGGGGCAAAGTTACCTATGCAGTGGATGGACACAATCTGCACTGAGATTAATGTGGGGGAATAAATCATTGTATTGAGAATGTTTATGTCTGGTTTTGCCAGCGTATTTGAAAACTTTTCGAATGCACTATATATTTTGTTGATCACAAAATTCTGCTGACATTTAGAATCCAAGAACGTTAACGAAATTTAACCCCGGTAATCTTTACATCAAACAAATTTTCATCCAAAACATTTTTTATTACGAAGGTTACAGATAAAATGCATTATAATATGTCACGTTTTTCAATCGTGTAAAAAAATTTTAACCGTCGAGAATACCTTTTTGTCGGGTTCTCAAATTAGGACAAATTTAAACAAGGAGTACTAAGCCTTTTGTCTTTTACGACCAATATGAGAACCTTCAAGAAGAGATATATATAGAAGAGCGTATTAACTTCTAAAACGCCGGCAACGCATTTAATGTTGCGGACCATTGGCGACGACATTTTTTTCCATCAGTTGACCGATTTGTTCTATAACCTTGCCTAATTATACGATTAAATCATATTAGGTTCCATATCAATTTAACAGAACAAAGCTATTCAGTGTCTTCGGAACCGAAAGGGTACAAAAACTCAATTAAAACTTAGCGTCTACGCCTCAGTTTCTCTACACGTCCCGAACTTGTCTTTGTCTCAAGATTTGATTTAGATGCGTGTATGTGAATTTCAATATATTGAGGTGAATTTGATCGCTTGAGTTATTACTTTGGTTCAGTGGTTGCGTGCAGTCAAGCTAGAAGAGTAGGTTTGAGTTAAAATAAAAAAAAGACAAACTGTGATTGGAGATAGTATTAACCGTAGGCACCGTATCTATTTCATAGGGATCATATTAGAAGACATAAATGGAAGAAGCGAATAACTATAATTTACCAACCTTGGAGAAAATACTCATTTTTTCCGATAAAATTTTGATAAATTTTGTAATTTAGCGATTTTATCATCTTGTCTACATTATTTTTAACAGACTTCCAAAAACGAGGAGGTTATATGTTCGGCTGTGGATTTTTTTAATGTATTTTCAACTAGCATAGCTCCGCTGTTTGTGAACCTATTTTCAAAATTTTTTCTTTGTTGTATAGGGTATTGTTTCAAATAGGTCCCATGTTCACCATAGTGGTGGCTTTGATTGTGTACGGAAATTGACTGATGCTTCACCGAATTCTGAAACAGGCACTGTTAAAGAATAAATATTATTTAATACTTTTTAGTTTCTTTTTTATTATTTCTGTTTTTTCCTTTGGAACTCGGTTTTAATTTTTTGTTAATCATTTCCAATCATTTTCCGGTCCTAAAGAGTCCATTTACGCAAAAATCCCTTTTTAAAAGTTTTTGTTTAATAGTTTCCCGTTTTTTCACCTATGTTTTTTTTTATCTAGGACAATATAGTAGGAAAAGGGTAAGGATAAAAAATTATATCTGCTTTATAAGAGTGGTATAATATCTCGGTTTTGTTAGGCTTCGCTTGACTCGAAAATAGCATAAAAATAAGAACCTTATGTTTTTGAAAGAAAAAAGAAGCCATGTTACTCTCCATCTTTTCAACTAAAGTCGATTGGTTGCTTCATGAGTGCCTAAACTAAAGACAAAGAAAAAAGCTCTCCAATTTAGTGTGAATTGTGCTTTCAACATATTATAGATATAGGTTATATCTAATTGAGTGATGTAACGGATTCAAAGATATAGGTTTACTTTTCCAACTTTTTTTTGTTCTGGTTGCCATTTTCAATTCAATATAAAAATAAAATGTATTTTTCCGAACGTCTCGTTCGAGACACGGAGACCATAACTTTTTTGATAAAATTCTGAAATATCCACGACGAAATACAAAATTGGGACGGATACAGTTAAAACTTGAGAGGGGTCACAAAAGTTTAAAATATGTTCTCATTCCCCAGTACTGACTATTATTTCGTGTGTGAGTTAATTACTTCTAAATGACTGGACCGATATTAATGAAATTCGGTGTACGAGCTGACTTTAAGGATACATTTTATTTCGATTAAAAAGTCCCATTCGATTTCATTTCATTGTAAGCTGGCAAAGCAGATAATATACAGTAGGAAAGCGTTCTTGGCCTAGTGGATAAGACCTCTTCTGACTCGGAGGGTGCAGTTTCGAACCCATTAGATATTTTTCGATCTCAAGTACATAACACGGATGCTCATTGCCGTGGGAGAGCCACTTCGGCACAATTGGTCCAGCTCGGCCGGCGTGAAACGGCGTTCTGCTGTGTTTTATTCAGTGAGTGGGTTTACCGGTGGCCCAACTTCTCTAATCTGTTATGCCTATTCCCACTTGCGACTCTCCGGATGTCGCAAGTGTCACTGGGCGACGGCAGTTGCTTACCATCAGGTAGCCCGTTTGCTAACTTGCATCGTAAACATAATAAAAAACAAAATTAATAAAATAAAATAAGTATCCTTTAAGTATAAATAAAAACCTCTAGAACAACATTATTTCTCAATAATATATATTTTTTAAGCACAAACAATACTATTATGTTGTTTTTTCATAAGAAACTGCTATTTGTGAGGGTGAAAATATAGGGTGTTGTAAATCTTGTTTAGTGGTTCGCCATAAATAGGAGTGGTCAGCAAACAATGTTCTACGTGTTCCGCCATTCGTCCTAACACAAAAACCGAGCACCCTGTACCGTTTGAGATGAAAAATCTGTTCAACCTGTACAGTTGAATAAGTAAAGCTTAGCAAAACTGTTTAATGCATCAATGTATAGAAGCATTTGCTTCTTTAAAATAAAATAGAAGAAAAGTTTATTTTAAGACGTTGAAATTATTTGCCAAAGCCAATTCTTCCGATGAAATCTTCATTTTGAAATTTATTTATAAACTGGTTGGTGTCCGCAACTTCGTTGCGCAAACATTTGTATATCACGCGGGAACCGTACATTTTACGGCGATAAAAAGTATCCTATGTATTGCCTAGATTTAAAAGTCATTAAGTAAAAAAAGATTCGATTCGAATCCGTGCAATAGTTCCGGAGACGAGCGCGTACAAATAGACAAACAGATCAACGGACAAACAGACGACTTTTTTTTGTCGGTTTGTGTTTCATTTCTGTTCCTTAGACGGATGCACACACAGATTATTTTATAAAAATATTAATTGTTAGTATAAATTTATTAAATGTATAAAATTTAGCGTTTAGTATAAAAATATTAAATGTTTAAAAAACCAAACGATTCGTAACTTATTATCAAGTATAAAACGGAATTATGCAGTAGTCAATTTTGCTTCTATCGCCCCCTTAACGCTTTCACGTAAACACGTTTATCTCCAATTACATTACGAGGTGTAACGTATTCATAGACATTGGTGAGTGTTTGCCACAAATTTTATTCAGAATACAATGAAATATATACTAGATGAAATATATACATGTAACCGTTACACCATTTATCGTTTATCGAGCAAAAACGTATGTTTTTAGGGTTCCGTACGTCAAAGTCTGTATGTCAGTCAGTCCGGCTGACCGCCTGTCCGTCTGTCTGTCTTAAGGCCGTATCTCAGTAACGGTAATAGCTATAGAGTTAAAATTTTCACAGAATTTTATTCAGATATGGAATATTTAGGACGACCTCTGTAGCGCAGTGGTTGAGCGCTTTGGTAGTTCACGCCGGGGGTCGCGGGCTCGAATCCGAACTAAAAAAGTTTCTCAATGGTCCTGGGTCTTGGATGTGTATCAAATATGTGTATCTTATGATAAAAATGTTAAATATACGTATAGTATAAAAGTATTAAATATATTTCCGTTGTCTGGTACCTGTAACACAAGTCCTTCGGGTACTTAGCACGGGCCCGGATTGACGTGAAGCGTCCGTAGATTATTTCTGTTGCCACTAAAAAAAACTAAATAAATTAAATATTTGAGAAGGCCCCTAATACAAAAAAACATGATTTTTGCCTAGTTTTGTTAAGGATGTCCGTTATTAGTCCTCTATATAGCGTTCATATTTCAGAAACATGCTTTCCCATTGTTTTATTGTCTACTGGTACGGAATGAGTTTTTTCCTCTGATGAGTCAAATTATAAAAAAACTTAAAAGAGCTCTGTTCTATTTCTCTTCTTTGCTTGCGTGAGATATACATATTTCTCTTCTTTGCTTGCGTGAGATATACATATTCTTCTGACTTATCTGTGTTTTGGAGAATCTTATTTAGGGAAAAAGAGCGGAAAGAAAAGTTATGACACAGTAGTTGTGTCATTATAAGTTGCTATGGAAATAAATCAAGACATAAGTGGAAGAAGCGGGCAACTAACATCTAATAAAATAAAGCCAGATTTTTGCTTAAATTGACACTTTATTTGAAATTGTATTTGGAAAATTTATTCGAAATTGTATTTACTCGAAGGTTGTAAAATGTTAGTTATTCGTTTCTTCCACTAATGTCTTTAAACAGTTCATACATATACATGTATAAACGAAACCCTAAAAATAAGAAAAACGTAAAATTTAATTATGCTCGTCTAGACATCTGAGATCTTTAAGAAATAAACAACGTAGAAATTTCTATCTGGAAAAATGTATTCAAAGATTTAAAAGAAAGGTCTTTTAAAGTTCATTTTTATTTTTATCTTAACAAGTCACTTAAGAAGTTTTGGTTTATTTTCAGCGTTTATAAAATTCTAATTTTTTTATGGGACGGTTTATTCTCAACCCATTTATTGGCATTTATTTTCTACGCTAAGAAATCTTTCTATAAGACTGCTGACTGATATAATTATTACAATTACACATATCGTGCGTCTCGACCGTTATATTTTGACGAACTCTGTGGCTCAGTTGGTAAGTGCGTTGGTAGCTTAAACCGAGGGTCGCGGGTTCGAATCCGGCCGATAGAGCAAGTTTTTCAATGTTCCTGGGTCTTGGATGTGTATTAAATATGTGTATCGTATAATAAAAATGTTAAATATACGTATAGTATAAAAGTATTAAATATATTTCCGTTGTCTGGTACCTGTAACACAAGTCCCTCGGGTACTTAGATCAGGGCCAGACTGACGTAGTGTGAAGCGTCAATAGATATTATTATTTTATAGTGCCCAAGTGTGTGTAGTACACAAGATCCCTCTCTCATGTGGGACTGACATACACGGTTGGCGAGATATCAGTCGCAAGACTGACTTTTTCCGTTTTACATGCCCATCTGACGTATGGATTTTTGTACTTTACAGACAGTCAAATAATCAGTCTGTATTGAAAGTGGAAAAAATAACTTTCCAAGCGACACGCTCAATAACCAAACACACATGCTAATAAACGCTTAATACCGTGGAAACTGCACATTTCGACGTGAAAAGTAGCAAGGTTTTTTAATGCTGTGTTAGTGGACCAATCAGTTCTTACCAAATGATTCCTATTAATTCTTTCGGTGGAATGAAATACAGCAAAAGTAACACGTTTTAATCAGAGCGAACAACGTTGATTAGAAACCAGAACCATTTGTTCTATTAGGCGAAGAAAAATTGTTTAAAAATAGTTATAAATTCTAGTTTTGCTATGTAATAAACGCAAAATACCAGGGATCGCGGTACATTCTATACCGCGATCACAACCTGAGTGGAATCCTTTTTGACATCTTCGTACCGTACTGCCTTACATTTAATAAATTAGTTTTTTTTTTTGTTTTTCATTTCTTTTTTTGTTTATTTTTATTACTTTTTTGTTTTCATTTTTATTTATTTTTGCTATAATGTTCATTGTTTTTATATTGGTGTACGTGTGGTATGGTGTAAAGTATGTTAAATAAACGTTTTATTATTATTATTAGTAAATTTCAAAATTTCTTCACCATTAGCAAGGTACACCGAGATTACAAAAGGTATGTATTTTTATTTTGAAATTAGTAAAAGTTTTTTTACGGCGTAAACACCAAAACTTAAACTACTGGCCAGTGTTCATGACGTTTGATAATAACCTCCTCGTTTTTGGAATTCGGTTAAAAAAATCCTAACCCTTTTGTTTTTGGTGAAACTTTTAAAAAAACTTTTAAAAAAGTATGTAAGAGCTCATTATTGATTTTAGAATAGAATTCCTGCATGATGACTATTAGACCAACGCGGCAAATACGCGGCGAAAACGCGACAAAAACGCGGTAAGTACATAGCGAACACGCTACAAAAACGCACGAAAACGCAGCGATAACGCGGCGAACACGAATCGAAAAGGCTAATTGTCCCTAATTTATTGAAAGTTATCGAGCTGTGAAACTTTTGCATGTAAAATACAACCGATTATTGTTTTATGGAGCGATCTTTTAAGTTCCGCACGCCATGTCGTCGTTAAAACGAGCGTGACGCTCGCGTGTAAGCAAATCCCAAACGCTTCTGTTTGTCAATAAAGTTACAATTTTCTTGGTTATTGAGCAACCTGACTCTGAAAGAAACAATATTAAAAGTTTTTATTAGTTTTGCGTAATTAACTTACAATTGCTTGTAAGCTCACTGACTCGACAAATGTTGTTATGCCGTGTTGTCTATTTAGGATGCCGTACGCAAAGAGTATATACGAGACCTTATTGCTATGGCTTGTAGTCTTCTTTACTTAATTATCTTTTTCAAGAACGATAATAACTAGAGTTGAAATTTCAAGAGTACATTTTTTTACTTACTTAATAACAAAAACTAAAAATAAAATAAATTAAGTGTTTAAACGGGGCTAACCTCTACAACGCGCTATCGCTTCCATGACGTGGTAGACTGTTATAACTTTTTATTTTTAACAAAGTTTTATTTTTTTTTTGTTTTTCGCTGGTACAAAGCCCTCCGTGCGCTAGTCCTATTCGCACTTGGCCTGTTTTTTGCTTAAAAATCTCGGGTATATCCGGGTAAAGACGGTTCTAGATTAGTGCCGTAAAGCATCGTTAACAAGCGTGAACGAGAATGAGGACGGTATTCGCGGGGTTCACGTACGTTCATTCGGTAGGGCACAACTTGTGCCGTGAATTCTTGCCATGAATCACGTCACTATTGTGGAGCTGCCTTGTGAAATACACCAAAATCAGTCTAGCCATTTCAGTTTTAACGCAGCTAGACTTATATTAAAATTATAAATACGAAAGTCAGTCCCGTCTGTCTGTCTGTCTGTTACCTTTGTACGCCTAAGCCACTGAAGTGATTTTGCTGAAATTTGATATTTACTTATACTTTGAGTCCCGGGGATGGAGAATACATTTCATTACGGAAAAAAGGTTTTTTGGCTCAACGGAGCTGTGGGCAAGAGGTCGAAATCTAGTGCATAAATAAAGCTATTCACACGTCAGCTATTAATAAACGTGTGCTTATTGTTTATAATTAATTAAAACACCCCGCCAATAAAAAATCATATTAATTATTTCAGCTGCTAAAGCGGTTGGGTTTGAAATATGTAATTTGTAAAATATTAATTGAACTCTAACCAATGCTTAACACTTAATTAATGTATGTATGGTTTATTTGCGTATTTGTTTGTCTGTCGGTACCATCACTTGCTTAAACCCTTGATCAGATTTCGAATCTAATAATATAGGAATACTTCGATTCTAAAAGACGTAAAAAAATATATGTAGGTTTGTGTATTTTAACACAACAGAAACCAGCTTTTATGGGTGCACGAAAAAGCCAAAAATAAATTTACGCCCAACGCTTTTATAATCAAATATTATAATTAAAAGCACTTCAGACCAGAAATAGAGACAATATGAACAATAAGGAAACTTATTTTTTAATTTTACGTGCACCTGTAAAAGCGTGTTTTTAGTGTGTATTTTAAACTATTAATTTATAATATACTAGTTGTGTCTGCAAATTCGTTGTGCGAAAATTTGTATCTCACATGGGGATCGTACATTTTCTCGGAATAAAAAGTATGCTTCGTGTTGCCTGGCCTCCATACCTATACAACAAAAAGTATTTATTCAAATCCGTCTAGTAGTTCCGGAGAATGGCGCGTACAAACAGACAACTTTTTCTTGTCGATTTATGTTCTATTATTGTTTCTTAGCCTAGATATATTACATATTTTGTGAAAATATGTTATGTAAGACACACGCACAAAAGAAATGTATATAATATATTAAAACATGATTAATATGATCAAATAACAGTCTATCGCATTAAGGCATTAACCCAAATTATAACAAGAATAAGAAGCGAATAATATTTGACAAAGTAACCCGCCACAAAGGGTATTATCATAATGAATATTTAGATCTCAACTTAATAGGAATACTTGAGTGCCCCGTCCTAACATCTTAGCTCCATCTTAGCATTTATATTACTTGAAACCACTCAATCAGAGTCAAAATAATTTTCAGTCTAGAGCGTCCGTGGTAAGACCTTTGGTTCGCACTCGAGAGCGTGCAGGTTCGAACCCCGATGGAGGCGTTAACCAATGAGACATTTACCGGTCTCAAGTACTTAATACGGATGCTCATTGCCGAGGGAGAGCCACGTTTCGGCACGAATGGGCCGGCTTGACTGGAATGATACCACGGCCTCACGGAAAACGGGCGTGAAACGGCGTGTGTTTCGTTCGGTGAGTGAGTTTACCGGTGGCCCAACTTCCCTAATCCCTTATCTCTATTCCCATTTCTTCATAACGGCAACGTACTTGCGACTCTTCGGATATCGCGAGTGTCCACGGACCACCGCAGTTGTTTTCCATCAGTTATCCCGCCCGCTTGCCCCCTAAATATCATAAAAAAATCCTTCTTCTTGCAGAATCTGCAAGTGGTTATGTTACTTACACCTATCCTGTTGAGGTGTTTATTGAGCCTGTAGTGCCCTGTTAGGGACCCTAAATTGGGTCCTACTCATAGTGAGCATCAATTCCGATAGTTTTTTGTTGAAGCCAGCCAGCCAGTTTTTGCTGAGTCAGTGTCCCCACTCCTCGAGTATATGTTTGTGTTGGTTAGTCCATTTATCAAGGAAGGCTACATGCTTTATAACATCACGCTACAACCAACAGAAGCCGAGCAGTAATCAAAAATGTTGTAAAAATTGGATATTTTATGAAGTTCTATGTGGACACAGTCGCGGGCGACTGCTAGTCTAATTAAATAATGCGGGAAGGCGTATATAAATTACTCGCTTTTGAACGCGGCTTCGCCCGCTTAGAATTTATTAATCACGTAAAAATACAAATTTTTCGGTAACATGACGTTTTCTAAGATCAAAACTAGCCTATGAGTAACATACTACCAACTAAGTCATGCCAAAAGTCAAGTCGATTGGTTGCTTCGTTAAGCCTTGCAAGGGAAGGACAAAAAGCAAACAAATAACAGACAGAGAAAATAATATGCGGTACCCACATTAAGCGTAATAATCCTGCATCGCGCTATCGAAGTTTTTCGTAACACGGCGGTATATATACGACAGCATGAAATGTATCACGTGGGCTTCAGCCTGATCGAGTATAACACCTTTATCGGTCGGAAGATCTTCCTTTGGCCACCACGTTCCATTCCCACACTGGATTTGGGTGATAGGTATTAAGGTATTAAGTTGTAAAACACATTTTAGGCTTAAAACCGTTTGTTTATTAATAGGTATTAAGTTGTAAAACACATTTTAGGCTTAAAACCGTTTGGTTCAACATATATACGTCGTAACGAACAGACAGGACAGGCAATAAAATGCATAAACAAGGCAGCGAAAACGCGTGCCGGCCGTATCTACACTATCCGAGTGATATACTATCGGGTTGATAAAGATTTATACCTGTTCCGAATCATGAAGCCTCACTGCCCTAATGAAGGGGCGGTGGTGGACTGTAAATACACATTCACGAGCGCAAGAAGCGGGTAACTAATAATCTACAGAGATACAAATACTCGTTAATTATTCTGTAAATCACACACACTATTTGGATTCTAGATTCTTTTCTTTAACCGGTACGGTATCTTAAACTCTAAGGGCCTGTTTTACCGCTTACAGTTAGTTTATCCGCAACTTTGTTGTCGGATGTTGTATCGAGAATCTGTTAAAAATGTTGTGGATAGCCTAATAGCAACTTTATCAGTAAGCAGTGCAACAGGTAAATGTATAAAACTCCGATATGACTGACTGACTAACACTAATCTATCAACCCCAAAACCCAAATCACTGGACAAGTCAAATTGAATTTGGCATGCAGATGTGCTGACTTCCGCCATCCGCCAAGAAAGGATTTTGACAAATGTCACCTCAAAATCACAATACTGTTGTTATATATTTTTTAAATACTTGTTATCGCTTGCAAGCCGCAGTAAAAGTCAATGAAATTTTCATCCAATTGTTTTTGATAAACCACCAAAAAATTTTCCTCCCTCATTTTCCCCGAAAATACATAATAGGTGAAAAATACCTGTCCCTTAATAGGTCTTAATTAAGACTATTTACTCGTGGCCGGGTTTTTTGGAACAAAAACGGTAAATGGGTATCATTAGTGAAAGCGCCTGCTTTTTATCATCGTATTGTCCCCCTATCTTGTCCGTTTGATACTTGACCAACGATATAATGTTACGTGCTTGCTGATTTGATGTGAGGATCGATTTACACTTAATTTAGTTAAGTTGTAAGTTAACTTGCACGATCGGCAAGTTCAGTTATTTTTGTTGTTTGAACGGTAAAATCGAGTTAAGCTGTAAGTTGTTAGTTAAGTTGGCTTAAATAGAACGCGATCATATTTTCTCCCGCACCCCGCCAACTTAACTCACCAGCGTATAGACGTTTGAGCTTAGTGCAGTTCATATTATAATATTTTATTTATCAAAAATGTTAATACATTAGCCTCTTGTCTGTTGAAACACCGGCTCCTGGTTTAAACACATTTTCGCCTTTGTCAGTTGATACACCAGG